>RPFO01000104.1:3759665-3887165 GCA_009746045.1 Mesostigma viride | reverse complement strand
CCTCCCTGATCGTGCTCTATTTATTATTTATTATTTTTCATTGAGCATCTGCACTCACAGGTGGATGGTCTTTACTCGTACATTGAGCAGCTTCTTCAGAAATGCAGAGTTTTATTTGTAGGTTAATTGCCACAGTAAGGGGACTTCATCCAGGACGAGTGCGGGGAGGGAATGGCGTACGAGCATGCACAGAGGTAGGGGATGGCCGATGGAGTGGTCAAATCTACACACCACATGTGGTCAAACGTGTGTGTAGCGCGCCTCCTCCCTGCTAACATTTTTGTTTCCAGGTTGGAGGAAGTAGGGGGGCCTGAGTACGCTTGGGTCAGCGAAAACAGAGGACACGTGGCAGCCGCATGTAGAGTCAACCACAGATGTAGAGTAAACCACAGATGTAGGGTAAACTACAGATGTAGGGTAAACCACAGATGTAGGGTAAACCACAGATGTAGGGTAAACCACAGATGTAGGGTAAACCACAGATGTAGGGTAAACCACACATGTAGGGTAAACCACAGATGTAGGGTAAACCACAGATGTAGGGTAAACCACACATGTAGGGTAAAACGTGTGGCATGCCTATTCCTGCTTGTATCGTTACGAAAGTAACAAAACCAAATGTAGGGTGGGGGGCTCAACTGCCCAAGGGCGCATTCGGTTTCCAGAAATTGGAAACATTCAGTACCAGTATTTGCTGCGGGCATGTGGCCAATCGTCACGGCGACAACCACGAGTCTGCTAAAATTAGCCTAGATTGGGCCGCATGGCATGCTGCGCACTTCTCACGTACTTGTTTATCACCATATTATTATTCATGCTGGATGTGCCGGCCATTTCATGGGTACGCCCAAAGCTTGTGATCCTGGATCATTAGCCGACTATTCTTATTTAATGATAGTGCCACATGCTACAGCACCACGTAAAGGCGATAGCCAATGGGTCCCCTTTGAAAAAGTACGTAGCAGTAGGGAGGGGTGGTGGGAAATATGATAAATAATTGCTGTCGCTCGTGTCACAATTCAATGCTATACAAGCAAGGGCGTCACCACAGCATGGCCGATCCTCAGAACAAATTCAAGAGCGTCTGATGAGTGGATCCATTCCATCTCAAAACAAAGGGGCATCCATCCCATTAGAAAAGTGGACAGCCGGTCACCGCGCATATGGTTAGGACAGTACAGTCAGTCACCCCTTAAGTTGAGTTCGAGGTTTTCGAGGCGCCAACCCAACTGAAGGTGTGAACGCCTGTACCATAAACCCGAAACCCTGGACCCATATATTCCTTTTATTCCGCTACCGTTTACGACATTACCAATGAAGCAAGCAGTGCTGGTAATTGCGATGGTAAAAAGGTACGTTCATAATTCGTCATTTGAACAAGCCCGCCCCATCCCTCATACCTCCTCGAAGAACAGCAGAACCCCATCAGGCATCCTACCACTTTGCCAACGACACAAGAAAGCCAAAAGTACTAACTCAGCAGGCATGCAGGAGCCTGCAACGCAAGCGTTGCGAAATAAAAGCGCTGGCGGTGCCAGATTTGCTTACTCATGCGCCACTATGCCGGCACGTGTAATCGCATATGCCGCTTGGGAACCCACACAACCAGGGAACACGCTCGAGTCCTGACCCTGTAAAAAAAAAGATAATAATAACACCTACCGAAGCCTGTCTCGCTCTTCTGTGGACATTGCATCCCGATGTCCCGCGCCAGCATTCTTTCGCGGGGCCTCCTGCGTCTTCTCATCACTGCCCGAATGGAGACGCTTCCCCAAGCCATTGGCGCTATCCCATAGAAAGCCGGCTATAGCCCCCTCAAAAATAATGACGAGGAGAAGGCAGGCAGCGGACACCTTGACTGCCCGCTCATGATTCATCTCTGCAATCGTCGATATCTAACAGCATTTATGCATAACGAAACCAGGAGGAAAAAAGAGCCACCTTGAAGTAGGTAAAAGTATTTTTTATTTAGCTACATTTGCTTCCGGCCCACGGTCGACGTTAACGACTCTCGCAGAGAAGGCGGGCTCACGCAGAGGTAATGTATCTTGCGGGGTGGCAGGGCTTTCATGTCACGTTCTTCCAGCCACTTGGCCACGTGATACATTCCCGGATTCCCGGTCCTTTGTGGCGTCCATGTCCCCGGCAGAAACTGCGTGTTCTGTTCTGCTGCCAGCCTTCGCGCGCATCTGTAAACTTCTGCCCCAAGATCTACTGTACAAGATTACCGTATTATCAGATACGGTTGTACCGTTCCGGATCAAATCCTGAACGTCCCGCCAGATTTCTTCGCCTGCGGGCGTTTCGAGGTCGTCACCTGCAGGATCCCAACCTCGAAAGTTAGGGCAAAAAGGCGTGAATTAGGCAGCTTTACAGGACCCTACAACAGGACGGCGCCGTAAAAATATTAACTGCCTGGTCCCTCGTCAGAGCTCGTCAGAGTGGCATGCGTCACACGCCTGGATTTTATCTGCTTCCCGCCACCTGTCGCCGACGAGCAGCTGTTCTCACCAGTTCCCTCATCAAGATCTTAGGGTTCCGCCATGGACGAAATATCCAACTTAATACACCTCGACTGAGAAAAGACAGTTAAAGCCATCTTCAGTAGTCAGAACCCGTCGGGCTATCGAACCAACAAAGCTAATCAGTTATTTTTTTGCTGCTGCAGCTCGACCAGCCATTGACGAGGCTTTGCACAATGGTTGTATAGGTCTAGAAATATAAAAATCCCTTTCTTTCACTCGTGCAGGCTCATCCCCGTACCTAATCGTCCGGACAGGCTCGCTGCTCTGCGTCGACGATGTCGTTCCCATCAGTCGCGCTGGTAAGTCGTATTGGCCTCGGCGGTCTCGTCGTCGAATAGTGTAAATGCCATGGGCACTACAACGCACTCTAACGCAAGCAGCCTTTTGCAGTTATCGCTTCGCCTCGTTCGATATGTGTCTAGTCTGGCGTCTGCCGGATGAATACCCTCCTGCATGTAACGAGTAATCGTATCCACCCGGAAGGTGTGCAGTTGCCTCTGTGCGCTATTACGCGCTTTCCCCCCCCAGTCTTTCCCCGGCTTTCCAGAGTTAGCGGTTTGAACAGTTACGTGTCACTCGCTGGCAGATGAAAATTGTGACCCCAAGGAGGGGTTTGAAGCTTCTTGCTGATAACTTCATCTGCTCACTTCTAGGCGACGGGGTTCAAGTGCCCTTGCTGCGTGCCGCTTGCGACAAGTACATATGTATTGTCTGATTTTTCGTTGCACAAGGGATTGAATAGTTTGCCGAATGTGGCAGCTCAGAGATTGTCCAGGCGGAACACAACTCGATGATATAGCATTTTCTGATATAGTCATGCTGCAAACATTGCGCACGTGTTATTGCTACTTCTGTGGCCCCCTCCCCTCTTCCCCTTCTCACCCCCCCTCCTCCCCAAATATCACCTCTGTTCCGCTTGCCCCCCCCTTCTCCTTCCCTTCCCTCTCACCCCCCACCTTCCCAACAGGAGCGCCACGATCAGAAACGGGCAGACCGCCAAGCAACGCTCTCTCTCTCCCGCCATTCGCCCACCAGCCAGGGGCTCCACCACTCGCCGCACCCTGGCCAATCCCTGGCCATCCCTGGCCCCGTGGGCAACCTTCCACCCCAGCCCGCCTCGTCCCCCTCGATCCTGGCACCGGCCCCGCAGTCGTTGCAAGAGCTCATCTCCCACGCGGCAAATGTGCTGGCGCGCTGCATGGCCGGCGGCCAGCATAAGCACCACGATGGTGAGAGTGCCGGCCAAGGCGACAACCACGGCCATACCACGGCCTCGCAAGGCAGCCCCCTCAAGGGCCATGGTTTGCTAGGGCCGAGCGTTCGCAAGGTGAGCAAGCGGGCGCACCGGGGCGACTGTGTGGGGGCCGACAGCAGGCAGGATTGCCGGGGAAAGGATACCGAGAATAGCACGAATGTCTTGACGGTGGCAGTAGCAAATACGAAGAATCATAGGGCTACCAGCAACGACTGCAAGGACGGGGGGTGGTTTTCTGCATCAGCCACCGCGCCTCTTGTGCTGGCGCGCGTGGCTTCCACATCACTGGCACTGTCGTCCGCCTCCGACCGAGCCGCCGCCAGCAGCGCTTCCTGGGTCATGGGTGCCGCCCACCCCCCTGCGTGCGCCCCCCCCGCGAGCGACCTAGAGAACACCATGCCGGGTGGGTCTTCCTCCCATTCTTTCGATTCTGGCGTCCCGAAGGGCAAGCGTGGGCTGTCCTGGGGGATTCACCATCATGGTGGGCAGCGAGGCCGCGTGATCGCGGAGGAGGGAGAGGAGGGCGATGATGTGGCTGCTGGTTCGGGGAGGGCAGGTGTCTCGGCATCGCATGAAGGAAGGGAGTTTTCCTCTTCTATGTCTATGTCCTCCTCATCCTCCCCTACAGTCTCGTCCTCCTCCTCGAAGGGTCAAGGAAAAGGTTTGCTGCCTTTCCTAGGCAGCGGCGGCAGCCGCGCAGGTGGTCACTGTGGTGGCCCTGTGGCCGTATTTGGAGACCTGGCATCCGTCACGATGGCCGCCTTTGGCGACCTGGCATCCGTGACCACAGCGGCGCGGGGCCCCCCTCCCCCCGCGTCGGCGGCGGCGGTGCGGAACAAGGCGCTGGTGGGGGCGATCGCGGGGGGCGTGGCGGGCGCGTTCACGAGCGCGGTGTTGCACCCGATTGACACGATCAAGACGCGGTTGCAGGTGCGGGGCGCCAACAAGGTGTACAAGCACGCGACCGACGTGATGATGCAGGTGAGAAGGGGGGGAGAAGGGGGTCGAGGAGGAATTGTATTTCTCCTTCATGGCATGGAGTTTAGCACAAGCTTGGGATTCAATACAAGCATGCCATGGATGTCATGATGCAGGTAAGGGGGTGGGGTGGGGTGGGGTGGGGTGGGTGGGGTGGGGTGGGTGGGGTGGGGTGGGGTGGGGTGGGGTGGGGTGGGGTGGGGTGGGGTGGGGTGGGGTGGGGTGGGGTGGGGTGGGGTGGGGTGGGGTGGGGTGGGGTGGGGGGTGGGGGTGGGGTGGGGTTGGGGGGAGGACATTATATTCTCAATGCTCATCTGGCATGCAACTAGAATTTAGAAGCGCACGATCGATGTCATGATGCAGGTGAGAGAGAGGTTAGGAACAACATCACTAGTATGGATGTCGCTATGGCATGAACGAAACGGGGAACGATGCTACTGGCCGTGCAGCGTTGCTGTAGTATACATAATTGGGGCATGTCGCCGATGTCATGAGAAGGAGGCGTTTCGTGTGAATGCAGCTTTTGATGTTGTAGGATTGGGTGAGTCCGTGAGCACGCCATGGATGTCATGCTGCAGGTGCTGCAGGCCATTGGGGAAGAGCAGGGTAGGGCCAACTGTTTAACGATTTCATTGAGTATCAGAGTGCAGAAACTCTTCCTCCGGTAGAGCTTGCATTTGGTCCAGCAGTATGGGTGGCTACTCTACCTGAGTCCTTCCAGAACCTTCCTCCTCCTTCCATGATCCTTCTTCCTCTGTCATGGGCTTTCTTCCATTTTCATTAATCCCCTTTCATAAACGTTCTTCGTCTTTCTTGAACATTCTCGGCTCTTTCAACTCCCTTTGACCAAAAAGGGGCCCATCGAGCGCTGCGTCCTGCTCTCCAGTATCCATACTGCCCGTGAAGACTTCACTCCCATGGCTTGCAGTCAGTCACTCCATGCATGGGGGCACACACCAAACTCACAAGTCACTTCACTTTCCTCTTCCTTGAAAAAAAAAAAAAAAAAAGTCATGCTGCTCGTCGACAATTTCGATCGATGGGGCGCAGTTGGACAAGCAGCACTGCTGGGTACACTCACAAACCTGTACTCCATATGAAAACTATTGTATATGTGAAAATTATATGTACCTTGTGCAGTCGGTCAAGCAAACGGGCGGGCTGGCGGACCTCTACCGTGGCCTGCAAGCCGCGGTCCTCGGCGCGGGCCCCTCCTCAGCGCTCTATTTCGGGACGTACGAGCTGACCAAGAGCGCGCTCTACCAGCACCTGCCGCCACAGCTGACAGCCATGGTGCCACCTGTTGCCGCTACATTGGGCAACATGGTGTCGAGCATCATCCTCGTGCCCAAGGAGCTCATCAAGCAGCGTCTGCAGGTGAAAAGGGGGGTGAATAGGATGTGATTAGAAGACACAAGAGCAGTTAGGAGGGAATAGGAGGCCGTGCCCAAGGAGCTCATCGAGCAGCGTCTGCAGGTGAAAAGGGGGGTGAATAGGATGTGATTAGAAGACACAAGAGCAGTTAGGAGGGAATAGGAGGCCGTGCCCAAGGAGCTCATCGAGCAGCGTCTGCAGGTGAAAAGGGGGGTGAATAGGATGTGATTAGAAGACACAAGAGCAGTTAGGAGGGAATAGGAGGCCGTGCCCAAGGAGCTCATCGAGCAGCGGGGAGAGATCGCGGGGGTGGAAAAGAGTAATTGGAGTAGATAAGAGACGATAAGAGCTCAGCAAGCAGCTGCTGCAGGGAAGGGAAGGTTGGGTAGGGTGGGGCAGAACAGGTGGAGTGAGGGTAGAGAGGAAGGGAGGGGAGGGAGGGGAGGGAGGGAGGGAGGGGAGGGAGGGGAGGGAGGGGAGGAGGGGAGGGAGGGGGAGGGAGGGAGGGAGGGGAGGGAGGGGAGGGAGGGAGGAGGGAGGGAGGGGAGGGAGGGGAGGGAGGGGAGGGAGGGGAGGGAGGGGAGGGAGGGAGGGAGGGGAGGGAGGGGAGGGAGGGGAGGGAGGGGAGGGGAGGGAGGGAGGGGAGGGAGGGGAGGGAGGGAGGAGGGGAGGGAGGGGAGGGAGGGAAGGGAGGGAAGGGAGGAAGGGAGGGAAGGGAGGGAAGGGAGGGAAGGGAGGAAGGGAGGGAAGGGAGGGAAGGGAGGGAAGGGAGGGAAGGGAGGGAAGGGAGGGAAGGGAGGGAAGGGAGGGAAGGGAGGGAAGGGAGGGAAGGGAGGGAAGGGAGGGAAGGGAGGGAAGGAGAGGAAGGGAGGGAAGGGAGGGAAGGGAGGGAAGGGAGGGAAGGGAGGGAAGGGAGGGAAGGGAGGGAAGGGAGGGAAGGGAGGGAAGGGAGGGAAGGGAGGGAAGGGAGGGAAGGGAGGGAAGGGAGGGAAGGGAGGGAAGGGAGGGAAGGGAGGGAAGGGAGGGAAGGGAGGGAAGGGAGGGAAGGGAGGGAAGGGAGGGAAGGGAGGGAAGGGAGGGAAGGGAGGGAAGGGAGGGAAGGGAGGGAAGGGAGGGAAGGGAGGGAAGGGAGGGAAGGGAGGGAAGGGAGGGAAGGGAGGGAAGGGAGGGAAGGGAGGGAAGGGAGGGAAGGGAGGGACGGGAGGGAGGGAGGGAAGGGAGGGAAGGGAGGAAGGGAGGGAAGGGAGGGAAGGGAGGGAAGGGAGGGAAGGGAGGGAAGGGAGGGAAGGGAGGGAAGGGAGGGAAGGGAGGGAAGGGAGGGAAGGGAGGGAAGGGAGGGAAGGGAGGGAAGGGAGGGAAGGGAGGGAAGGGAGGGAAGGGAGGGAAGGGAGGGAAGGGAGGGACGGGAGGGACGGGAGGGACGGGAGGGACGGGAGGGACGGGAGGGACGGGAGGGACGGGAGGGACGGGAGGGACGGGAGGGACGGGAGGGACGGGAGGGACGGGAGGGACGGGAGGGACGGGAGGGACGGGAGGGACGGGAGGGAAGGGAGAGAAGTAGTGCGTGTGGATAGAATAGGACATGTTGGGTCAGATACACCTGTTGTGCTAGCTCTTCCTCAGTTTGCTTCGCGGCCACTCCGGCGTCCTTACCTGATCCTTGCTCTCTCACTGTGTCCACCCCCACCCCTTTCCCCTTTTCCCGCGGGGATCTCTCCTCATTTCCCACACCCCGCCCCCACCTAACCAGTAACCGGCTAGTCGCCCACCACCCACCACCCCACTCTCTTTCTCACCCCCGCCACCACCACCCATTTCTCTACCCCTTCAACCCCAAAATTTTCCTACCTCCCCACCCCTTATTCTGTAAATCGTCTAGCCCATCTCGTTCTACCACCCATCCCCATATGCATGCACCATCTAGCCCCAAGTTTTTCTGCCTGTCACCCCTCAAGTGTCCAACCGCCCACCCCACCCCCTATTTCTCCCCCCCCCCACCACCCCCGAATTCCCCCCCCACACACACACCACGCACATACCCCACACGTCACCCACCCCCCACACACCCCGCACACACACGCACCAGGTCGGCTCCGCGGACAGCGCTCTCAAAGTTCTGTTGGCCACCGTGCGCACGGAGGGAATCGGCGGCCTCTACGTGGGCTACGGCCCCACGCTGCTCCGCAACCTGCCGTCCAATGTGATCAACTTCACCGTGTTCGAGTGGCTGAAAGCGCTCGCGCTGTCCACCACGGGCCGCACGTCGCTACCCTCGTGGGAAAATTTTGCGCTGGGGGCCATCAGCGGGGCCAGCTCGGCCGCGCTGACGACGCCACTGGACGTGGTCAAGACACGCCTCATGACGCAGGTGGGTGGTCACTGTAGGCGGCGGTGCGGTGGCTCTATCCAGCATTCCTGGTCTTTACGTTTTTCATGTCTCGGCAGTTCTGATGTCTGTGGCACGTAATAAATGGATACATGGACATACTACATCGTAATTTGTAAGTAAGTAACAAACTGATGTAAGATTTTGCCGTGAGTCAATCACTGTCTGTGCTTGTTTTTCCGCGACTTGCTCACCGTGCTCGTTTGCGCCCTTTCGCCATGCTCATCACGCGCCCGGCCTTGTCATTATTATTGTGATGATGATAATTATCATTGAATGATTATTACTTTTGTTCTCATTAATATCATCAATGTTATCATTATCATTATTCTGGCTCAGGTCTCCCCCGAGCTGATCGCCGCGACCGGCGGCAGCAAGGCCAACGCCGCCGCCGCCGCCATGGCCCAGGGCGGCTACCGTGGCATGATCGACACGCTTCGCGCGATCGCCAAGGAGGAAGGCTTCGCGGGCCTCACGAGGGGCATGCCGCCGCGCCTGCTGTACAGCGCGCTCTTCGGCGCCGTCGGCTTCTTTGCGTTCGAGAACTGCAAGGCCGTGATATACAAGCGGCAGGAGCAGGCGGCACGCGCGTCCGCGCAGAGGGCGAAGGAGAAGGAGGCAAAGGCCAAGGCCCAGGCAGCAGCAGCAGCAGCGGCTGCAGATGCTGATGCTTCAGGGGGGGCTCTGGCAAGTCCAGCTGCGGCAGCTGCGAAGGGAAGCCTACCCGCGGCCCCCGTGGGTGCGGCCAATACCAACGCCAAGGTGGTGAGCAAATAAGGCCATAAGCTTCGCACGGCCACGTACCCTCAGGCGGGTGGATTCCCATTATTTTATGCAGTGTCTTGCGGAAGGCCACCAGGACCACGGCTCCGCCAGACAAGGACTTTCTTGGGGGGTGGCTTCCCATAATGTCGGAGGAAGAGATGTGACTGGCTATCAGTGGTAGAAGTCAAGTATGGGCTGGGTGGGGCCATGCTGTTGAGCAAGGGAAGGGGCTGCGGGGTCGTCGAGAGGAACATGCACGTGGCTTGGGGGTACTGAGGGAAATGGGGTACTGGGCTAGAGTGCTGGCAGCCCAAGTGTGGGCTAGGGGGAGTCAGAAAATGGTTGAGACGAGAACTTCCCTCCGTTTTAGAGCGGCATGGGGCGTGGTAATGATTTGGATGCCTGCAATGTCCCACTGACCAGCAGACACAGTCCCTGCTAGACACTGACATGAGAGCTCGACTCTCCTCCTCTCCTGCGCCAAAGAGAGGGGGCATCACTCCTAAGAGACCATGAACTACTACCCTGATCTGGCCCAGGTGGGAGAAGTCAGAAGACGCAGTGTTTAGTTGTAGGATAGCCGGTGATATGCTTGTATGATTTTGATAACGTGCCTAAATTTATGTGGCTGTTTCAGCCCTTGATAAATTGCTATGTAAGTGGACACAGTATACCGCATTTCGGAGTTGTAATTTTTATTCACTACTATTTAGACAACTATTTATTCAGTATTTTTTAGTGAGACAACTATTTGCGGATACGTCGTTTGTTGCACATGACACTGGCGTGGGCATGACCTATACAGATCCTAGTGAGATAGCCACACGGCTCCCGCGGCCTTCACGTCTCTCTAAGACAACTACCCTAGTCCTTCCACGGCGTTGGATCGCCATGCGTCCAGGCATAGTTGTCTCACTTCAGATCCATCCACCCCATCCCATATTCATTTCCCTAGCTGAGGACTTATGCTCACGTGACGCAGTTACGTGTCAAGTAACTAATTAATTAATAAGCACGTGACTGCGTCACGCATGGGTGCCAATACAGAGTAAAGGACCTTCAACCCTATATATATTAAAAATCAACCCTATATACACAGCGAGGAGGGAGCTAGGGCGCCCTAGCCTTTAATTCTCACTGCCGCAAGTGGGCAGGCCACAGAGCAGACTCTCCACAGCATGGTGCATGCCGGGGCGCAACATTGTGGGTGCAATACAACCAGTGCAATACCATAGGTAGGCTGACACATAGCTTATATGCTACAAAGGTGAGGTGGGCTCCAGACGTTGGCTAAGGCGCAAGCTGATGGCCACAAGGTGCCAGAGCTAATTGAAGGTACTATAACGCTGTGCGCTTATATCATTTCAAGTGCTGTAATGCCTAAGCTATCCCATAATCGATTGCCCCCATCTAGACAACTGGCTTGAGTGCTCGATCTATCCCGGGGGAGCCCGGGGGGGCATCCACAGTTTCTTGTTGACATAGAGGGAGAGCGATCGCAGCAATGGTGCTCACCACTAGACACTCCCGGCCAGTTAGGCTCGAAACACACGCCCTGATCAAGCATGCTGTTTCCGGCCCCACCGTCTAGGTCATCTAGTCGCTCCACACGTAAGCCAGCCATAATTTCAATGCACAAGGATACACATTTCCATCACCATTCATCTTCATCATCCTGAACGACTCGAAAACGCGGAAAAGATAACGGCAGGCTCGAGCTACCATGGTCCGGATTCTCCCGATTTCTGGCCTGCGCTGGTTGTCTCTTTGATATTAGATTGGTTGAATATAGTTCGTTTTCGGCTAGGAGGCGTGGCCTTTGCATGACGGGCAAGAGGATTTCAGCCGTGGGCAACCAAGCACACATGTCGTCGGGCTAGTCCGACGAGTGCGCACGTGAACCGGCACTCCCGGTCACACACGACACCATAGAGATAGTCAGCTGCACCGCCTCATGTCGGCGAAACCCATAGTTCCATCGGAATCGTTTCAGCGGCCGGCATTTCCTCTCCGCGTTTCCTCAACCTCGTTTTCAGGATCATACTCATCGTTCCTGCATTTTCCTCTTCCACGCAGGTTGTGGCTTTTTTGAAAGCCACGAATGTACCCGGGGATGGGACGCTTCGGCTGCCTCAATGCCTACACATTCAATACGATGTCCCCCTCTCACCTTCCTCCATCATTCCGCTCACATTGCACTACGTGTCTGTGTTTTGTTCTTTTTCTTGTTCTCGTTTGTTTTGCTGTTCTTGTCCTTTTTCTTTTACTTTACTGAGGGAGCTAGGCTGGGCTGCGCGCTGTGTGTGCTACTCTCGTGTTTTTCTGTGGGCACTTGAGAGACTAACCAAGGATCGGGCCCCCCACACGGCAATATCAGCCTTTGCTTTTGTTTACCCTCCCATATCTCTTTACAAACGCCAAAAAAACACAAAGGCAGGAGCACGGTGACTCATCTGGAACATGAAGAAGGGAAATCTTTTCGTTACAGGAAAGAGGTGTCAAGTATGACAATTGGAAGGCCCCCCCACTGGGAATCCACATGTTCCGAGTCCATTCAGCTGTGTTGTTAGCCACATCCTGCCCCGGGGAGATGCATCATGGACCACCGCTATCGCGTAACGGGTGTTACGCAGTGAATATTGACTTACCTCAATATGCTCCGCTCTGGTTCTGTTTGATGTCTTAGCTCTCAGTGCATCTGAATCATCATGAAACACCTTATGACTTTCTGGCATGCTCTTACCCTCCACAGAATACGGCAATCCAGTGGCATTGATTACCGGAAGTACACTGCTATTTCTCGGCAGTTCCCCTATCGTATCTCCTCACAGGCATGGCGGAAGCGTTGTCGCATCAACACGCGCCATAACCATCACTGCAAGGATGACCATACTCTACGTCGCCTCCGGCGCTTACAGCGCACGCATTTGTCGCTTACCAACTCCACTCGCCCACACCCCGTAAGCACCCATCGCGTCATTTATGCCATTTACAACCGCAGGTACCCTCAGCGTATCTACGTTGGCCAGACGCAACGGGATGCCTGGACGCGTTTTCAGGAACATGTCCGAGCGGCACGCCGCCTTCATATTGGCCGCCCTGCCGCCAACGACGACACCCCCCTACATGGCGCCATGGCCCAATACGGGTGGTGGGATTGGCGAGTCGTCCCCTTGGAACATGTCCCCGGCACCTTTACCGGCGCCGCTTTTCGCAAAGCCGCAGGGCATCGGGAAACGTTTTGGAAACGAATGTTACATGCATTTCTGCCCCACGGTTTTTGCATTGAAGGCAAGAGTTTCAAAGCTCGGTCTCGCCGCCGCCCGCCTCCCCTCCGTCCCCGCCCTCTTATGTTCATCCGTGCCTGGCGTCTGAAGCACAATCTCCACCCATATCGCCCCTATCCCCCCAGCGTCACCCCGGCCCCTCCACCTTCCACACATGTGTCCACCGATCCTTCCCTTTACTCCACCAGTCTCCGCTGCTTACGTCACATGTCTCGGCTTATGCAACGCGGCAACTTTCATGCATCCTATCTCGAAGCCTGCAGCTTGAAGAAGCTTACCAGCTTACACATTGCCGTCGGGTCGTGCTCCCCAGCTGATCTGCAAGTCCCCCGCTCCCATGCCACTAGTCTGCGAGGCCTTCTCTCACGTATCATTCGGCACCGTGTCAATGGGAATGCAGATGCACTGCGTCCGCGCCGTTTGCTGATCTCACCTTTCATTCATGCTGCGATGGATGAGCTGTGTTTGCCACACATTCTGCATTTGCCGCAAGTGCAGGCTGCGATGCCGCTCGTGGTGCGCAACACTTTCGGCACTCCCATTGCCGCCTGGCATTACTCTCCCACCTTGGGACAAATGGTTTTCAGCAACGGGAAGGTCAGCCGCGATACAACGCCCACCGAGCTGGCCACCATCTTGGCAGGGCCCTGCCCCTGCCAACAACAACGGTATTTCAAGTACCTTGATCCCACCTCACAGCACGTCATGACCGCTGACCTCAGCATCCTGCCGAGCCACACGCTTGTAGACCTTTTTGCCAAAGGCACCAAGTTTCGGCCGTGGGTCCAGCGCACGTGTGCCAAAGAGGTGAATGCACTGCTCTCCACATCACTGCGCAAATTCTGCAATGCCATGAGCACGGACCTACAGCTTGCTCCCCTTGCCATGGAACCGTGGTTTCGCGCCGTCATTCACGAATGCAATGCACGTCTCACCAGGCTTGATTACCGTCTCCAGCAGGTCCACCGCACCACCTGGCTCAACACCACAGATAAAGCACTTCTTGACCACTTCAAGCAGGACTTTATCATCACGTGTGTTGACAAGAGTGCCAACAACTTTGCTTTCATATGCAAGAAGCACTACCTTGCTACTTTGCAACACGAGTTGGCGTCCAGCCCTACCTATGTTCAGCGTGCACAGTCCACCGCCAGTATCACTGCTGCTCATCGGGCTTTTCTGCACAGCCAAAACATTTTTGCTCGGGCATTCCTTAAGCGGCAGCGACGCGCCACCACCACTACGTTCCCATATCTGTATCTCACTCTTAAGCTGCACAAAACTCCTGTTGCTTTGCGCACCATTGCTGCGTCGCATTCAGCCCCACTGATGCCTCTCTCGAAACTCATCTGCCATGCTTTGAATGCTCTTCTCCCCGAAGCCAATGCATTATGGGTGGAGGTGCTGTCGAATGCCGGGTATGAATGCGCTGGTAGTTGGATCGTCATAGACTCAGCCCAAGTACGCCTACGCCTTGCCGCCCTTAGCCGTTCTAAGACAGCAGCAGAGAAACGTATACCTATGCCCATAGCCACCTATGATTTCACCACTCTATATACCACACTAGATTTGCACGATTTGAAAGCTCGTTTAGATAGCCTCCTTACTCGTCTGTATGCACGTAGGCCTCACGGGCGCAACCACCTGCACGTGCGTGTTTCTCAGACCAAGCCCACGGCAACGTGGCTCTCAGGGATCGCGGCAGGTGCTATCGTGCGGGATGGTTATAATTATATTATCACGAAGGCTGACCTTGTCCATTGGATCTCTTATCTTGTTGATAACACCTTCATCTGTTTTGCGGGCAATGTATACCAACAAGCTATCGGCATCCCTATGGGCACTAACTGTGCCGGGCTCCTTGCAAACCTCTATCTATACACTTATGAGCTTGCATTCATGGAGAATCTCATTGCCTCAAACGATGATGTTCTCATCAGGCGTTTTATCCATACATGTCGATACATTGATGATGTCATCGCTTTCGACAACCCTGATTTCGCAACCCATTTGTATATCACCGCTGGTCTGCCTGGCATCTACCCGCAAGCGTCCCTCACATTAAAGCTCACGTCGGAGGATACTCATTGCAATTACCTCGATCTTAACATTACCCATAACAAGAAGGGCTGGCGTACGGCTGTCTATGATAAGCGCAAGGATCCTAAATACCAGCAAATTCCTTTTATTCGTTACCCCGATATTCACAGTCTCCTTTCCCACACAGCAAAATATGGTGTTGTTCTTTCTCAGTTACATCGTTTTTCCCGTCTTTGTTCTTATCGTGTTGATTTCATCACGACTCTTGTTGAACTCTTGCAGCGTTTATTGGTCAAAGACTATGACCGAGCCATTATGCTCCGTCAAGTCCGATGTTTTTTGCAACGTCACCCACATCTGTTCGGTGCTGCCCCTTGGCACAAGCTCTACAAACAGGTCGTGGACCGGCTGGATCGCATAGTATCTCCGCACATCTGAACCCTGTGATGCCAGATCTCCTTTGCGGCCGTTCCGAGCTTGGCACTGGATTCGTTGTCCACATCGTCGCGTCGCTGCCGCAACACGATGTTTTCTGGCATCCGCGGGCTTTTGGTTCCCGCCGCACATTTGAAAGTGCTGTCCTCCGGCTTTTTGCCTTTGCACCGTGTGCAGTTCTTGGACGTTTGGAATCATGGCATGGCTAACGTGATGACTGACTAGCTAGACCTTTTCAGTGGTTTTCCATTTGCGGGTATTTCCTCGTAAATGGTGGGAGAGCGATCGCAGCAATGGTGCTCACCACTAGACACTCCCGGCCAGTTAGGCTCGAAACACACGCCCTGATCAAGCATGCTGTTTCCGGCCCCACCGTCTAGGTCATCTAGTCGCTCCACACGTAAGCCAGCCATAATTTCAATGCACAAGGATACACATTTCCATCACCATTCATCTTCATCATCCTGAACGACTCGAAAACGCGGAAAAGATAACGGCAGGCTCGAGCTACCATGGTCCGGATTCTCCCGATTTCTGGCCTGCGCTGGTTGTCTCTTTGATAGAGGTCCCCGGATTCTCCCGATTTCTGGCCTGCTCTGGTTGTCTCCTTGATAAAGGTCCCCGCCCCGCCAGTACACTTGGGGCATCTCGGTTTTGGTCTTGTGGCGGATGTAGTCGGGCCACTAACCGCGGCGTTGCTGCTGCTGGGCTGGCATCAGGTCGTCGTCAAGCGACCAGGAGGTGTTCACCAGCTTCTTGCGGCTAGAGAGGAACCGAACTCGGGCTGCATGTGATGTCGCTGAAGGTGAGGACCACTGGAGGGGGCCCAGCCTTGGCCCGTGGATGGGGCAGGTGGTAGGCTCCCTGCAGTGTCGCACCTGGTAGCGCCATGCACGCCAAGAGTTGATTCTTCAGCTTGTCGAGAAGAGAGTCTGGGGCCTCCTCCGGCTGCACATGTCGAAGCGCCTGAGGATGACCCGGCCGACAGCGGCGACGGTCGCGGTCAGCGGCCTCGCGGCGCGTGTCTTCCAGCTCCTGGAGCTTAGTGGTGATGGCGGTCGTGGTAGAGGTTGCCTGGCTCTTGAGCAGGTCAGCCCAGGAGGCACGAGTCGAGGGGTCATCAAGTAACTAATTAATTAAAGTTACTATTAATGACATATACAGCCGCATCATGGATTGAGCATAAATCCGGCTTCGGAAATTAATCAATTAATTTATATACGTAACTGCGTCACGTGAGCATAAGGCGTACTTCATGCGGGTTTGTGGGTGAACCCTGGGTATGCCCCTAAAACCCGAGCTCAGGCTCCGGGGGAGGCCTTTATATTCTCCCAAACCGGCGCTCTCTGGATGAGTTCCAAGCCTATCTGTGGCCACTGGATCGACCATGGGCAGCCCTACTAGCTGCACCTGCTATGCTTTTGCTATATGCATGTGGAATTAATTAATTAATTAATTAAACTCGTGCTCCCGTTGGGGAGTCACGGAGCACCGAAGTGCTTTTAATCCCTGTGTGTGCACTACAGGAGAAAGGGCAGAGACCCCCAGTCTCCTTCATGCCAAAGGCATGCCACAGCTGCAATCGGGCGCGGCTAGCTAAAAGGACAGGCTAACGATCCGGCAAACTGTGGGTGCAATAAGACCCATGTGAGCATATCATAGCAAGGAGCGTGGGCAAGTAATCTGAACATAGCCAGGGCGCATGGCTGTACTAGAACTAGGCTAAGGCTATGGCTGGTTGTGTACCGTGCGTTGGCGGCACGTGACTAGGTGTGGAATGATGCATGTGGAAGCTTTATTGCACCCACAGGGGATGCTGGATCATTTCGACCGGCCGGTCACGTGACACATGCAGTTACGTGTAAATTGATTAATTATTTAATTAATTAATTTGACAGGTCCGATTGCATGTGCACCCTGTCATGGCACGAGGGAAGGGGGGGGGGGGGGCTCTGCCCCCTGCCCACTGTGTACGCTCAGTACGTGATTAAAAGCACTCTAGTGCTCCGTGACCCCCCAACGGGAGCACGTGTTTAATTAATTAATTAACAACAAAAAATTAAATTAAATTTCATTTTTTAATTAATTAATTGATTGGTTAATTAATTAATTGTAAGTCTTCAGGGGATGACTATGGGATGGGGTGGGTGGATGTAGCTATCTAGTTCCTGTTACAGGGTTGCGGGCACCACGGCCCGAATCGCTAGGCATGCCAAACTTGGTCACACGCGGAGCCCCCACGGACTGGGGGGTGGTGTCCTTCCTTATTGTCTGCCACCAATCTTTACGTGTCATCTGCCTCCATTAATTAATAGACACGTGACTGCGTCCATATTCCACGTCATCTGCCTCCATATTACAGACAAACCAGGGGGCTCCCCGGGCGTGAGCCCGTCCCGTCTAGGGTAACACATGCCCATGCCGAGTCTATCACGGAAAGTCCAGCGGCAACCCTGTCGCGCGCGGCCTGAGGCATGCCACGTGAGGACAAAACACCCGGGATGTGCGGGCTTGGTGCCAACTAGTCTGTCTGATGTGTCTACCTGATCAGTGCGGGCCAGGTGCCCGGCTAGGCCCAGGCGCCTGTGCCTAAGAATGTGGGAAGCATACGGTAAATCAGCGTACATATCCTCATTGCTTATGTTCAAACCAAAGGGAATATTAAGAGACTTGCGCAGCATCTGGGTGACGGGGCCGTCGAGTCGCTTCTCCAGCTCCTGCATCAGCATCCACGATCGGCGCCGTAGGTCAGGATCGTCAGAATGACGACCTTGAACACGTCACGCTTGACGAGCCGGGGTAGGGTGGGGTTGCTCCACCAGCGATGGTGCTCGTGGAGCTGCCCCCACGCCATGCCGATCCGGGTCGTCATGTCCTTCTCGCAGTCGGGGAGCCAGCTGCCGAGCAGCTTGCAGCGGCCTGAACTTCCACGGGCTGCGCACATGCGAGGGACAAAGTGCGGGACAGTGTGCCAGGCTGTCTTTGCTGCGCGAGACGGATACCATTTCATCATATCTGCCGCAAAGCTTCTCGATTTCTTTTCCATCCAGTCTCGCAAAAAGGCCCCAAACCCTCAGGGCCTCCCCTCGTGAGGCATTGTTAGGACCGCAGCGAAGTCAGGAAGCCCGTTATCAGCAAGAGGCCCACAATGCTGAACGGGACCTGAGGGAATACACGAACGTTGGGGGCAGCCAATGGTCAGGGAAAGTTGGCAGCGAGACGGGACACCAACAAAGCTTATTAGATCCAGAGTCCAGGCATTTCCTGTCGTAACGATGAATAGAAACATTGGCAGGGAAAGTAGACAGCATGAGCGTTTGTGTGATTGGAAGGCAAATCCTTCATTCTAATAATGGGTACCTCCCTTGGGTGAGTCATGGCAAACACCACCTGAACAAGATAAAACCAGTCAGAGAAATTGCCTTCCGGCACGTGCAGGCATTCACCAAGCGACAGGTTATGGGTATTATTGGTGAAATGAAGCGGAACCTACCGCCAGCAGCGTGGTGACTGCCGGCCCCACTTCGCGAACGAGCCCGGCCAACAGCCGCGTCTGCAGTGCGGCATACAGGATTAGGCCCCAGATGGCCAGGTAGGTGGCCATGTCGTAGGCGTCAGGGGGAGGCGCCTGTGTGGTGGGTTGGCGGCAGCGACATGGCCCGGGATCCATGGAGGGTTGATAGAGGCCATACATCACGAAAGAGCATGTTAATATATAGAAAGGGCCAGCCATAAGTCTAGTGAGGGAAGCACTAGCCATGCCTCAGTGTCCACGGTCTGGCTGGACGTTCGTTGTAACCAGGCTGGTGGCGCCAGCGATATGGCAAACGCAAAAAGGGGGTGCCAGTGCACAGCATGACGCAGCGCATGCAGGCCACGAGGAGGATCAATGAGGGGAATGGCAATGAGGAGACATACGCCACAAAGAGCTCCTTCTCTGGTGCTGTCACTTCCATGGGCCTCATTGCCTCACGGCCTCACAGCACCAACCAGACTTGCTGGCCTCTGCACGGACACCGTCAACCACAAAACAACACTTCTTCCCACAAGTAATGCAGTGTTATAACAATCTTGTATCGCACTATACCAGTTTCCTCCCGATAACCTTCTCACAATCCAGGGTGTGCCCGTCGTTGTAAAAGACCATACTACAATGTTACCTCATCACATGCAGTCTCACACCTCATCATGTGCAGTCTCACACTATTATGTAAACTCCCCTGTCCAGCCCATGTGCCCCACCCATGCACTTAATTTCAGGTTGATAGAGCAATCATTCACGGTTGACTGCCTATCTGACTGCCACACGCCATGCAGGCAGTGCACACGCACCGCACGTCCACCACCCGCGTCCTGGGCCTCCCGCTCCACGTGGGGGCAGCTGTGCCGCAGGTGTGCCTGCGGGTGCAAGCATTGACATAACAAAGGGGAAACGACGATCCTTGACCCTATTCAATTGTGCCTGAGACACACGCATGCAGATATGAGTATCCAAGTATGATAATGGGGATAGTCGAGTTGTCCGCGATGGGACAACTGTTTTCCAACTGTCCAGGTTTGCCTGTGCATGAAACATTGTAGGAGGATATTTTCACCATGCACCCAACGAAGGTATCTGACATCTTTAGTATCTACAGACGAGATGCAAGAGAATCTTGTAGGGGTGTAAAGATCGCTCACCGCTACTTCCAATGCGGGCATGGTGCCGCAGCGCTTGCCCCCCCTCGGGCAGGGCACGAGCGCGTACTCGCACGACTGCTCGTGGACGTGCCTCAGCCCGAAGCGTACCACCTCGGGGCAGCCGCTCTCCGCGTCGACCTCCCATCTGGGCCATGTAGTGGGGTCAGGGGGCGGGTGGCAGGAACAGGAACACGGGGGGAGGTGGGCGGTGCGTGAGGTATGTGTGCGTGGGAGCGAGATTGCGGGAGTGCGGGAGTGTGTGTGTGTGTGTGTGGGTGGGTGGGGGGGGGGGGGGATGTGGGTGGGTGTGGGGTGGGTGTGGGGGGTGTGTGGGGGTGTGGGTGTGGGTGTGGGTGTGGGTGGGTGGGAGGGAGGGAGGGAGGGAGGGAGGGAGGGAGGGAGGGAGGAGGGAGGGAGGGAGGGAGGGAGGGAGGGAGGAGGGAGGGAGGGAGGGAGGGAGGGAGGGAGGGAGGGAGGGAGGGAGGGAGGGAGGGAGGGAGGGAGGGAGGGAGGGAGGGAGGGAGGGAGGGAGGGAGGGAGGGAGGGAGGGAGGGAGGGAGCGAGAGAGAGAGAGAGAGAGAGAGAGAGAGAGAGAGAGAGAGAGAGAGAGAGAGAGAGAGAGAGAGAGAGAGAGAGAGAGAGAGAGAGAGAGAGAGAGAGAGAGAGAGAGTGTGTGTGTGTGTGTGTGTTTGTGTGTGTGTGTGTGTCGACGGGGTGGGGTGGGGCGGGGTTAGGGGCGGAAGAAGTGGTGGGGGTGCGTGTGGAGTGGTGGGCACTAGGTTGTTGGAGGACGCATCTTTGCCAAAGTGACAATGACCAGAAACAAGACACGGTTACTGCCACCACGCAGTCCTGGTCACAGGGAAAAAAAAAGGTCAGTGGTGGGGAAATGATGAAAAGGTTCAGAGGTGGGGAAATGGGGGAAGGACGGCATTGGCGGTGCCAAGGGAAGCGGCAAGGGAAGGGGGGAGAAGCAGAGGCGGCGCGAGGGAGGGAGAACAAGGGGGGCGGGGCGGGGCGGGGCAAAATGGCGGGGACGGGGGACGGCGCACGAAAAAAACGTGTATCCGAACATGAGCTTAGAGGAGCGCTCTGGGGAAACTCCCTAGTCTTAAATGGTCAAGAGAGAAGCCAACGGTCATGACAAGGCCTTCCCTGCACACAAACACTCGTAGCCAGCGTCAGAGACCTGTGACAAGCATTCTCACTCATGTAAGGATTCTCACTTGTCCATACAAAACTTCCAGCTAGCGCCAAAGACTGCATTACCATCATGTCCGGACAAGGTGTTCGGGAAGTGCGCGCACCCACAGTAAGGCCCTTTCCACATTTATGAGTGAAGGCGATGCTCGGAGAAGGTGTCCACATCTAGGAAGTGCGCGTGCCCACATCAAGTGCCAGATAAAAGCCTGCTGCATCATGAAGCCTGCTGCATCGTTTAAGCCTGCTGCATATACGTCGGCTGCCTGCGTGCGCATGTATGGGCTGAGTGTGCCGGCATCTACCTGGGCTGACTGGCATGTGTGGGCTGCATGTGTGTGTGTGTTTGTGTGTGTGTGGGGGGGGGGGGGGGGGGGGGGGGGGAGGGGGGGGGGAACTAGTGTGCGAGAGATACGTACCCTCTCTCCGTCAGCACGCAGGCGTGCGTGCAGTGCACCTTGAGGTTGCCCACCTTTCCGCTCAGCTCCTGTTCGTGGACAACGAGCCATGCATGATAGGAAGGGAAGAGCAAGGTGAATAAAAAGTGCGATGGTGCTGCATGATGGCCATGCAACAACAGTGTAGTTTTAAAAGACACTTGCCGAGACATGGACGGATCGCCGAGGCTATGCGTTAACACCCATGCCAGGAATATCCTGGGCTGTGGGTTTATGGCGTGTGATTCTGCACCAGCGTGCCTACCCGTGCGAAGAACACTGCCGAGCGGGACTTCATCGAGAGCATCACTCGAACGCATGCTGCCCTGGGAAGCTTCATGCTTTCCTGCTGCTGGCCACAGACAGAATGGCATGGGGTTGTTTTGGACAACATGCTGTCTGAAGGTGTTGGTTTCCGCACTTGGTGGTGTGCTAGTTGCTATCGCTAAGATTGACCATGCCAAGACATTCCTTTCCAAGCCTGTCTTGACAAGTGTGCGCTGGGGACAGGTATCCCGAGATACCGGGCATCATATTCGTAATACATGCCAATCTCACCTCCATAATTTATCACCCTCAATGAATATATATAAATATATATCCTCGACAAGGTTTGGCAGCTATGCTTCAATAAATGCTATTTACATTTTCACTTTTTTTCTTAGTTTATCCATGGACCATATCCATCAAGTGGATTCATCCACCGCAACCCCACCGACCAAGAGAGCAGCCGTGTCAGTGCTTTTAGTAAGGGTTTCTGGCACGCGCCTGTCGGCTGACACGCCACCGTTGGCGGCGCGTCAGACCATACCAGTTGAGACTCGGGCCCCAGGGGCCCCCTATAGGGCAGATTTCCCCTCAAGAACCCCTGAGGAGCGGCGTTACCGGAAAATGGGGGGTGGGACAGCCAAATTGGGGGAACGTACAACATGGGACATGGAGAGGCGCGAATAGAGCTTGACACGGCAACCCTCGGTGGCCTATGCACGTGCCTGACGCGTGAGGACTTGGTGAGCGTCAGACGACTGACTGACACGGAGCCTAATTTATGCGTCAGTCACCTGACACGCTGCCTAAATTTGCGTTGACTTGTGCGTCACGTTACTACGCCGAGTAACCTCACAAGGGCAACGTGCAGTCCCATGCGGTGCGTAATGAACTCGCGCTCATATGCGTATACTATGTACTATAAAAAGGTCCTACGTGTATACTAGGTAATACAAAAAGGTCCTATGTCTATACTATGTAATATAAAAAGGTCATACGTGTATACTATGTAATATATAAAAAGGTCATATGCATATACTATGTAATATAAAAGGTCCTATGTGTATACTATGTACTATAAAAAGGTCATATGCATATACTATGTAATATAAAAGGTCCTATGTGTATACTATGTAATATATAAAAGGTCATATGTGTATACTATGTAATATAAAAAGGTCCTATGTGTATACTATGTAATATATAAAAAGGTCATATGTGTATACTATGTAATATAAAAAGGTGATATGTGTATACTATGTAATACATAAAAAGGTCTTATGTCTATACTATGTAATATAAAAAGGTCCTATGTGTGTACTAGGTAATATAAAAAGGTCCTATGTGTATACTATGTAATACAAAAGGTCATATGTGTATACTATGTAATATAAAAAGGTCATACGTTTACACTATGTAATATATAAAAAGGTCTTATGTATATACTAGGTACTATAAAAAGGTCCTATGTGTATACTAGGTAATATAAAAAGGTCCTATGTGTATAATATGTAATATAAAAGGGTCCTGTGCATGGTGGAAAAGCTGACGCAAGCGGCAGATTAACCAAAACTCTGTTCATGGCGTTCATGACGTACACACTGGATGACCCGGCCAAACCTCAGCGAGCGTCATTGGGCATCACTGACATCACTTATATAGAGCCCCCACCCACCATGTCCGGCTGCAAGCTACTGCCCTCACCCACAAGGTCCGGCTGTTCTATCCCCTACGTTCCAGGTCGGGAAGCAAACCGCTGTCCTCACCCAACACATGTCTTATCCACCAGGTTGGGCTGGTCTGGCCCTAACCCCTCCCGATTTGCTAACTACTTACCCACCCACCACATCCCGACGCAAGCCACTGTACTCACCCACCCGCCACGGGACAGCCTCACCCACCCAACACTGGACCAGCCTCTTCCACCCGCCACGGGGCAGCCTCTTTCACCCACCAGGTCCGGCTGCAAGCTCTCAGCGTCGATCGGCCGCATGTCGAGCGGACAGCGACCGGAGCGCGGCAGCTCCTCGAGCACACACGCGCGGCAGAAGGAGTGGCCGCAGCTGCCGACAGAATGAGGAGTCATCACACGCGGGGGGATTGACAATGTGACGAGGGGCAATAGTTAGTTAGTGTGGGCATATTTAGTTAGTGCCGTGGGTACTAGGCACTCACGGCAGGAGTGGCCGCAGTTGCCTGCATGGGCACAATATGTTCAAGTAACAGTTATTCACGTAAGCAGCCATGGGTGGGCACATGGAATAGGCGCGTGAGGAGTGGGCACGGGTGGCAGTAGTGGCCGCAGCTGTGTGCACAGACGAGAAGGGATAGTAACCAAGCCACACCGTAAACCGATTGAGAGGGATACATTACGGAAGTGAGAGTGGCGACACAAGCAAACCGCCAACGTTGATATGGACCAACTTGCACACACATGCAAGCTGAGACACCGTGCATACAAGTGCGGTCACACAAGCCACCAAGGGATTGTTACGAAGGGGTCAAGAGCTTGCGTGCAGGGATGGCAGGGGGGCTATGGAGGAACCGAGTACAACCACGGCTTCGCAAGGCCTTACTCGCCAAGCAAGCATCACACCAAGGAACTGCCACACCAAGGAACTATCCCATCAAAGCAGCTACCATGCTCAGGAATATTCGACCAGCGACCGATGAGGGGGGCTCACCGCACAACGACCGGCGACTGGAATAGCTCCCAGCAGATGGGGCAGCGCAGGCTGGCAGGGATGGGCTTGACGAAGACGCATACAGAGACACCCTGGCCGTCGGGGCCATTGTCGATGAAGACGCGGGGCGACTGGGTGGGCTGTGAGGGCTAGGGGAGAGGGGTGCAGCAGGATTAACAGCAGGAGGCAGGAGACATGGCGGCAACAACTGTAACCACATAAATGACCATGAAACAACGACATAACGACGGGGCGACTGGGCGGGCTGTTAGAGGGTGACGGCAGCCGGATCACCATAGGAGACATGACAGCAACAACGGCAGTATTTGTACAGTATAGTAACTGCATGGCTTGCGAGTGCGACGGCCGTAGAAGGGTCCGCCACAGGAACTGGACTAACAACAGGAAGCCCCTTGATAGGGAAGATTGTGTTTGGAGGCCCGCAGAACCATGGCATCGATGCGTAAGATTCAGGGAGAGCTTCACATTAGAAAAAGAGGGCTATCAGAAAGGTAGAATCCTGTGGAAGGGAGTAGGATTTATTGGGGTGAGCCTTGGGGCACACAATGTGCACACCATCTGGCTCGACCTTGTTTAGTCGGGGGCGCGCGTGAGTCCTCCCATGTCTCGACATGCATATCGGACGTGTGAGGACTAGAGTGTGCCTGACGGGTAATGCCGCAAAGAAATGCGTACCTTGCGGTGTTTCAGGACGTTGCTCTCTTCCTCCGACGTCATGGCACGCTCAGCCGAATCAAAGCTCATTTTCGCACAGTGTCATCGGTCGCTTGAGTTTGACTCCGAGACCGGGATGTAACCCATGTCATGAGGACACCTGATATGCATACTTCATGCATATTGACGTCCGCCCAGGAATGTAAGCGCTGGCAACAGGCCTCAGCATGTATCAAACCAGAAACAATACTAAATTGTACGGTGCTGGCATACTACGATTATTGTAAGCAAATTACATCAACGAGATCTTGGTGGCATTAAACAGCTTTCATTCATCTGAGCTAGGGAACTGAAATCCATGCTAGGCTTCCCCCGAAAAAAACCTCAAACGTGATACCGTAACCACTGCAAATACTATCTCAATTTAGGCTGAGGCTTTGGCTGTCTTCAAGTCAATGCTCGAGCTCAACAGTCAAGTAAAGGCCCGAGTTGGCCATAGGAGTAATCGTCGCATGCTTGCTTACCAAGTTTACCGGCCTATATGACAGGCAGACCAAAAAATTTTGATTGTCTGTCTCATGTCTAGCGTGCAATAGCTGTCTCATATTTATTTGGTGCCAGTGTGCCCCGTCTGTACTCAGTGGCCAATGGGGCAATTAATCAATCGTACTCGTCGCGCGTGCCCTAATTAGTAATTCAGGCATCACATTGGGCAGCGGGGTCAGCTATGAGCTAGGCTTCAGTAGGCTGATGGCTCTGCAGGATTATTGGGGCAGTGGCATTTTCCGGGTAAATGGGTATTTTTATTAACCAATAGGAATATCATTAGGTGAAGAGGTACCACGTATCGACCAGCTGGTTACCCTCTGAGGGGAGCCAAGCGTGGGGCAGTGGCATTTGCTGTGCGGTCCATCTACAATCAAAGCCTCGCAAAAAGATACTTGAAGAACTCTGCACGTGACGTACGGCGTGCGGTACATGCCAGCCTCTAAGAACCTTCCCAGAGTAGAATCTTTCTGCAGCATGGCTTCGTGGGTCCGATCTGATCTGCACGAAACGGCAGAAAAGCATGCCAGCTTTTTGCCACCAAAAAACGTTGAAGCGTCCTGCCCTGGCAAGACACGGACGTCCTCAACCTCGCGTGGATCGTAGCCAGTACATTCAATGTGCGAGTCAGGGTTTATCTTTTGTTGCTCGATAGCATATCATAAGTCTTTCACTGTGTAAAGCTACAATCGCCTTCAAGATTTCCACTTTTTTTAAACCTCAATCGGCAATGGCAGCTGCAGCTTGTAACCTGGTTTCCGTGGCGGGGTACACCGATGGGCTTGCTGGACGGGCGCAGGTAGCGTGTGCACGCAATCAAGCGGCTCGGCCACGGACAGTGATGCCTCTTACGGTGGGCCCAGCACCTGCGAGGTGGGACAGTGGGCGCCATCATGCTGGAAATGTCCATCCAACAGCGTGTAATCCTCGGTGCAGTCGGATGGTCAGTCGGATGGGAATTAGGGCCGTTGAGAACATCGATGCATCTTTCGAGCTGGCCCCGGAAGCCAAGGAGGCTTTGGTGGCTCTCCTTACGCATGAAAAGTTCTGCGCACAGGTTTGCAGCCAACCAGGTGTCCCGGCCGGCTGCAAGGGCATGGAATTCACTGGGATGCTCTTCCAGCCTGTGGGTTGGACGGTCAACACCAGATTCGGGATGCCGCAGGAATACGAGCAGTATCATCATGACAAGGAGAACTACACCATCATCAATGTAAGCGACGAGGTTGCTATGGACAGTTGAAAATCTGCGCAGTTGAAAATCTGCGGTTCCTTTCTTGCGTTATCTTGCGGGGTGCCCTTGTCACTCGGCAAGATCCATATGAACGTTATTCCTATCTTTTCGGTCTTCCTGTGGATTCTAATTCCTGCGCGGGATCGACAGCAGCTAATCTTTGGATGATAATACGGGTGCGCCTGCTTTGGGCATCCTAGCTCAGATTCACAAGTAGCGTTGTACTACAGCCTGGGCTTATTTGTCGGTCGCTGCAGTCCCTTGCATTTCTGCCTCCCTTGCATCCGCCTTTCCCCCCTTGCGTCTGGATGTGATGGCGTTTACAACGAGCCTCGTACTCTAGTAGCCTGACCTCGTTCGTCGTCGTTGCTCCGCCCTCGAATATATAACCTCCCTTGCTTCGGTCGCCGGCTTGCACCGGGATCCGCTAAAAACCTTGCTGCTGCCGGCTTTTTTTTTTTTTGCCATGAAAGATCCGTGCCTTTCTACTCAGCATGCACGAACTCGCTGGCCAGGATTAAGTAAACAGCAAGCCGGTTGAAAGCGCCATCTCACCCCTGAACTTGTTTGACTGTCGGTGCGGCTACGCCTGCTCTGGCCCTGACCGAGTCCCTTCTCCCTCCTGAATCCCTTGTCCGCATCCACTTCCTCATCGGCATTGTTGTTTTCCGCATCCGCATTCTACGGGCTGCGTGCGAGGCTATCAATCGCGGCCATCTTTAACTTTTTTTTTTCATACACCAGGTTCCCCCTACGTTCATGTTCAAGGCCAAGATCTTCAAGCCGTCGCGGCTGTGCGCCATCTACAAGGTCATCAAGGAGTGAGCCAAGGAGTGGCCTGCTATTAAGGAGGGATGCAAGGAGTGACCTACCCTAGGAGTGATCCCTGGAAGGAGTGAGCCACAAGTACAGCTTACAAGGAGGGTGCCAAGGAGGGAGCCTGCGGGGGGGAGTGGCCCATTGGCCACACACCATGTGGCCCCCCGTGGGCTGATACAAGGTCAACAAGGAGTGGTACGAGGAGTGGTACTCATCAAATATCCATTCAGTCAGGAGATGGTACTTATTAAATATCCATTCACTCAGGAGATGGTACTTATTAAATACGCTTGGGAGTAAAACGATGGGTCAGCCCGGAACGGGCGGTCTCCGGAGACGGTCTCTCATGGCCCTTGTGGGCACGAGGTTCCATGTACAAGATCATCAGAGACTGAGCCCTGAACAAAACATGGGCCATGCGCAACGTGCATACCGGGGGCTGCTATCGTCTCAGTGACACGAATTACACAGCTCAAGTTGACATAGGATTTGATAGGGAAGTACGCAAGCAGCCAGGTTGAAGGAAGTTACATGATAAACAACGTCTGGAGGCGAGCTGGCCAGTTCAACAAGCAACGAGCGGCTCACTGGCCGATCTGGCAGCTTTTCTGCCTTGCGAGGGCTGCTCAAGCTCGCATTATTGTTGCAAAAAACTTACCAATATGCTACACGCCAAGATGGGGGGTTGGGCCGCCTGTGGGCACTTTTGGGGAGCATCAAGCTCCGTCAGGGAACACAAGGAGGGAACCGAACGGCGCCATATTGTCGAGGCAAGCAACAAATACTACGTTGCAGTAAACTAACGGCGGCATATGGTGGTATGGGGAAGCACCGGCCTGCGGGCATGAGTGGCATCGAGGAGGGACATGGAGTCATGGTGCGCATAGGATCCATCATGTGTCTTGACACAACTGGCAATAGAATCGTTTCACAGCGGTCCTTCGGCTCCTCCCTCTGGTGTCCTATGTTGCGTTTGCTTGAGCAGTAGTCAATATTTGCATGGCCGGATATGCTACATGTACTTCAAGATGCTGGGCAGAGGCGTGTCGTACGGGTCCCAGATCATAGTTTGGCCATGAAGCGAATCGCATGGCACACGTACCAAGGCTTTTTGCATGGATATGTTCTGATCGATTCTGTTTGTGTTTTCGTTGACCATGGGCCATTAATTAATTAATTAATTAATTAGTTAATTAATTAATTAATTAGTTAATTAATTAATTAATTAGTTAATTAACATGGGCTCCCGTTGGGGAGTCACGGAGCACCTGAGTGTGATCAGCGGGGGGGGTGGCAGAGACAACCCCAGTCCCTCATGCCACAGGCATGTCACAGGGTGCACAATCGGACCCGTTGAAATGATCCGGCATCCCCTGTGGGTGCAATATGACCTGTGTGAGCATTGCATTGAGCTACAGTATGGAGACGCGGGCAAACAGGCAGTGCTAGGCGAGACATGCACATAGCTACGGCTGGCGCGGATGTCTGTTGGCTACAGTAGGTAATTAGGCTACAGGCGCGCATGGCTACTTTCTACCCTGCATAATTGGCGTTGCACATGGTATGGCGCGCTATAGGAGTGCATGTTGGACAGGCGGTATGCATCACTCATGCAAACATGGGTGTGACTGTAGTACAGTAAGGCTATAGAGTCTAGCCCGTGGGGGGCTAGTCCACAGCTGGTTGTTGACTATCAACGGTCCCCGCGCCCCTCCAGAACATCTTGGGCTTCTCATGGGGTCTTGCTTGTGGCGGAGCCACAGAACTTGCCGGATTGTCTATCGTGTTTGATTGCTGCTGTGGCATGCCTCTGGCATCAAGGAGAAAGGGGATCTCTGCCCTTTCTTCCTGTTGTGCATACGTAATGATTCAGGCGCGCAAGCGATTTGCCCGCATCGTGGGCAGGGAACCAGGAGTGCAGGTTGCTAACAAATTCTGGCATGGCGGTGCGGACACGGAGATTCGGCTCGCAGACATCATTTACGCAGACGACACCACCCTCTTTGAGGACACTGAGCACGTGCAGACATGGCTTGACTGCCTGGCTCTCGAGGCCCGGGCAGTGGGGCTTGAGGTCAGCAAGAAGACAGAGGCTCTGGCGGTTGGGCTCACCACCTCAGCGCCGCCCCTCTATCTCCTAGACGGCTCTCGAGTCCTGTATCGGGACCGCGTTAAGCTGCTGGGCAGCCTGCTCCCTAGCTGCGAGGTGGATGTGGACCACCGCATCTCCCTCGCCTGGCACGCTTTACGCCAGTACCGGGCCCTATGGCGCAAGCCCCTGGGCAAGATCGAGAAACAGGACCTGTTCAAGGTCCTCGTCCTTCCTGTTCTCACGTATGGCGCCGAGACGTGGACCCTCACCGCCGACCTGGCCCGCAAGCTGGACGGCGCGGTCACCAGCATGCTGCGTTCCATTTTCAGAGTAGGATATGCTGCTCATGTCCGCAATGAGGACCTGTACCAGGGCATGCCCTATATCACCAGCACAATTAAGCAACGCCGCCTGCAGCTAGTAGGGCACCTAGCTCGCACCAACCAGGTAGACACCTCACGTGGCCCCCCCGCAGGACTGCGACCAGCCCAGCCTGGCCGGCACCTCCTGACGTGGGCTGGGCCCAGTGATGTTAGACGCCGCAAGGCCCGCACCTTCAAAGAACAGCTAGTAGAGGACATGGGGGCCTAGGCCTCTCCGTGATTTGGAAGAAGATGATGGACAAGGCCAAGTGGGCCCAGGTCATAGAGGACAACGAGCCCCCCCCAGTGGGGAAGCGTCCGCGTGTGCAATCCCGCGGGAGGCACGCTAGATAGCTCCCCCTAGGGCAGCGTGCGGCTGCCTAGATAGATGACGTAGATAGAATGTTGTTAGATAGATGTAGTATGTAGCCAATGTAGATAGATTAGACCGGTAGGAATGTGTGCACCCATCCATCCATTCATCGGGGTTAATGCTCCGTGACTCCCCAACGGGAGCACGAGTCTAATTAATTAATTAATTAATTCCTGTTGTGCACATACAGGGATTAAAAGCACTCCGGTGCTCCGTGACTCCCCAACGGGAGCACGAGTTTAATTAATTAAATATTTAATTGTGGCGGAGGTACGTACCCCGGCCACAGGTCGTGTACGTCGTTGCTGCTGCTGAGCAGGCCGGCCGGGGTCAGGTCGCCATCCAACGTCCAGGGCCGGAGGCCGTGCAACCTCCGGGGAGAGTGAGGAGCAGCCACTTATCCTCGATCCATGGCCGGAGCAGAAGGTAAGCAGCCACTGGTGGGGGTGCCACCTTTGTCACGCGCATGGGGAAGGCGGTGCCCACGCAGCTCTTTCACCTTCGAGGGCCATGCAGGTGGGTGATTAGCAGAGCTTGCTCCTGAGCTCAGCCTCAAGAGAGGTAATAAGAGGTTGCTGTCTCCCCTCCAGGGCAGATGGGGGAAACGACGCAGCAGCACTCGGCATCATGCGCATGCGGGCGCGGTGGTCGCGGTCTGTAGTCCTTGCGATCTGAACTGATCGGCGATCTGGGCTTCCATCTCCTGCAGTTTCGTACGTGGCGATGGCGTCCGTCACTGGTGGAGGTGGTCACTGACCGCAATAGGTCCGCGTATACGAGTGCGGCGAGAGGCTGCCATCTGCCGGCCGTTGGGCTGGGCAGCGATGGTGGCTGTCTGGGCACATGTGCAGCGATCTCCGGGACAGTGCATGCGCGCGGCCAGGGCCTCGTTTTGGGCGGTGATGGCTTCCAGATTCTTGATCGAGCAAGCCGCACTTGTTGCCCTCCATGCACTTCAAATGAGGCGAGAGAGTAAGGCGGCATGTGCATCTGACAGTAGCCGGCTGCGCCGCGGTCTCAGCAGCGCTGCGAGCTGGGGTTGCTAGCTTGTGGGCGACCTTGGTTTCCGCATTGGAGACCTTCGGCTCCACCGTGGTGAGCGCCGTGGTTAGCGATGTCAGCTTCTCAGCCAGCGGCCAGGTCAGTCACGCGTGCATGCTCCTCCAGCACAGTCTGCGCGGCCGACTGCGAGGATGACATGCATGAGCTTGCAGAGCCGGGTTATAGGGAGGGAGCCGGTGTCAGTGGCTGCAGGCGCTAGGCGGGAGGCTGCCTGGGTTGCGGAGCGCGGCGAGAAGGGCGTGTCACACGGTTCTTTGAGGTGCATGAAAGACGCTGGACAGGATAGCCAGGCGCTGGAGCGTCAGACTCAGATGCCGCAGTGAAGAGCAACTCTGGACAAGTAGTCGTATAGTCAAAATCATCCCCCATGAGCAAAAAGATCTTGCGTTCGCCCCCTGCGGACTAGAATAGCCCTAGCTTGAATCATTGGTAGTCACTGCTGCCATGGCAGCCATGCCAAGAATGTTTGCCTAGCCAGCCGTGCCACCATTCCTAGTCACGTGCACTGCTAACGCACGGTACACAACCAGCGATGTTAGCCTTAGCTTAGACCTTGTACAGCCATGCTACGTCCTGGCCATGATAAGATTTCTTGCCCACGCTCCGGCTTGTTATGATATCAAGGAGATCGACAACAATAATGTTACATGATATGCTCACATGGTTCTTATTGCACCCCCAGAACTTAGTTGCCGGATCGTCGATCTAGCGTGTCCGATTGCTGCTGTGGCATGCCTCTGGCATGAATTAAGGAGAAAGGGGGTCTCTGCCCTTTCTTCCTGTTGGGCACATACAGGGATTAAAAGCACTCCGGTGCTCCGTGACTCCCCAACGGGAGCGCGAATGAAGAATGAATTATTTAATCAATGTTGCGTTCCTGTGCTAAGTACTTGAGGACCTGGGTACATCGATTGTCCCATTGTCAGACCTTGCCAGTCAAATTAAGGGGACTCGGCGCGGCGAATTTTTTCCGCGCCAAAAAAATTCCGCGGTACCCTCCGTACCGTGAAAAGTGGGTGCACGGTGCGCGCACCCCTTGCGGAAGTGGCCATGGCGACTGCTTTTAGACGAAACGTGACAAATCTGGCTCGCGGAAAGCAGAAAAAATGCTCGATTGTTGGAGAAAATTAGTTACTGATTCTACTTTATGGTGGGATGGTTGCGATCTATAATGTCGTGGGCTTTTTTTCTTTACCATCGGCAGGGGGGGTCCGGCCTGAATTTCTGTCGGGATGAATAAAGTATAATGGATGCCTGCAGGTGTGATTGTCGATTGTTGCCAGTTTTGATGGTCCTAATGGAAGCTAGTTTAATGATGTTTCTAAAGCCGTAAAAATTCCCGCTGCTATCCTTACCTTTCCCGTCATTTTGCGGTAAGATAACATTAGGCCTGCGCGATGCGCGCCCGACCTCTCCATGAAAGGGTGGCCTTTCTTGTGCGCCTGGGCACGAATAAATGCCCGTTATGGTACGTTCTTGTATTAAACGTCCTAAGATAGCGCTTTCCTGCTTTCTTAGCTCGTTGAGCGTAAGCTTTTTGCCTTCTTTCCGGCCAGATGCAGCCATGAACTTGCGGGTCCTGGCGCTGCATCGCTAGATTCCTGGATGTTTTTTAGCAAGTTCGTCTGTGACGTGGCTGGCTTGCTGCAGCGCGTGGCCCACAACCTGTCGGGAAGGTGTAATGCTTTTATTTACATGCTTCTCTGAAATTTCTTTTGCTTTATAGACAGTTGTGTTCGAGGAAATTCACGCGGTCTTCCTAAGCAGCGGCATCATTTTCCCCAGACACTGACGAGCTGGCACCTGTCTCCTAAAGAAAGTGGCTCGTCCTTGTTAGAAAGGAGGCAGTGTGCATTTTGCGGGACACAATGCTTTGGTGGCACATGCGTCAGGTAGGTTGTTCCAATGGTCTCTTCACCTTTCCCACTGAGTAAATGATAGCCTTTGTCATGCTAACCAGAGCAGCTAGCCACAGGTTGGCTGGATAAAAAGTCAGCTTATTTTCTCTTTATATACTGCATGTGTGGTCCTCCACATGTCCGGCTTGTTGGGCATTTTGGAACAGGGTTTTTAATGTGTTGTTGGGTGGAACAACTTGGTTGTTGGCACAAAATCGCACATTATTAGCCTGAGATAGGCATGACATATGCTGCTCAGGCGTGTCGTCCTACCAGCCTTGTTGATAAGGGTAGACTCACAAGGCTGGCTGTGCCGATGGAGGGGTGGGGCGTATGACGCTCCGGACATCCTCCTCACACTCCGTGATCAAAGTGGGCATGTTTTTGGGTGTCTAGGGTAGCAAAACAGATGTCATTTTGGCTCAGCACTAGCTCAATTCTCTTTTAGCGTCTACCCAGGTGGCATCACAGGAAAATCAATAACTTGAGCTACGCTTGTCAGAATGAGCTCAAATTTTGGCAGTGTGTTTCCCCCCACTCAGTGGAATTTAAAATGTATGGATGACCCAATCTGATGTGTTAATGATTTGATTTATTTTTTTTTGCTAAAAAAAGTACCCATTTTGCGGGAAAATTAATAACTCAAACAAATGTGACCATTTTGGCCATGTAAATAGCCCAGCTTTTAAAAAAGTGGGGGAACTTTGCAGAAATGTATGGGCAGGTCATTTAGACAAGTGGTTTGTCTTGGGCAAAATATCTCATAAATAGCGTCTTTTTCTATTTTTAGCTCGCCACCGGTGCGTGGTTGGGGGTAGTACCCCCAACAAGTGGTGGTATGAATGTCCAAACATCATATTTATGGTACCCAATCATCACTAGATGGTTCCCATGTGCATTGGAACTGATACTCACTAAAGTCTGTTTTTCAGGCTTTTGGACGTGCGAGTCCCCTTAAGAGGGAAAAACGTTCATTGCTGCAGGGTAAAAGTGACTCCATTCGTGTTCATGGCAAGGTTTCTTGGATTGACGTCTAGCTCGGGCGAGGTGCTTGGCGATGGTTAGGCGGGTAATCCAAGCGGCTAGCTGGGCGAGAGCAAGGGCGAGTGAGTTGGGCTGGGATCGAGCCGGAAAGCTTCTTTTCCAGACCACGTTGATAGGCGGTTTGGCTTTTGGGGTCGTCATAACGGGAATCGTGTCAGGTGCGTAATTAACTTTTTCAATACTGCGTTTCAGCCGTAACAGATTATACTGGCGGGTGCATCTTAGAACGTAGGCGCATCAAATGCAAGTGATCTCTGATTTAATTGTGGCTCGTGCCGTTACGTGTACATTATGTACACGTAACGTATATAGTTATATAATTGGGTCTCAGGGGCAAAAGTTCAGAGCTCCGCCATCAGCCATATGTCAAAGAGACAACCAGCGCAGGCCAGAAATCGGGAGAATCCGGACCATGGTAGCTCGAGCCTGCCGTTATCTTTTCCGCGTTTTCGAGTCGTTCAGGATGATGAAGATGAATGGTGATGGAAATGTGTATCCTTGTGCATTGAAATTATGGCTGGCTTACGTGTGGAGCGACTAGATGACCTAGACGGTGGGGCCGGAAACAGCATGCTTGATCAGGGCGTGTGTTTCGAGCCTAACTGGCCGGGAGTGTCTAGTGGTGAGCACCATTGCTGCGATCGCTCTCCCACCATTTATGAGGAAATACCCGCAAATGGAAAACCACTGAAAAGGTCTAGCTAGTCAGTCATCACGTTAGCCATGCCATGATTCCAAACGAAATATGTCGTTCTTTTTCTGCTGCGGCGACAAGATCGACTGGCCCAACTGGGAACTGGTGGCCCATAAATCACGAGCTGTGTTAATGTCTCTTGATTTTAAGCTGCATGACAGGGGCTGGCATTCCATACGTCATGCATGTCTGTAGTGCTGGGCGAATGCATGTGTCAGTACGCTGATTGGCTATCTAGAGCACAGTTCTTGTGCTAGAAGCATGCATATTCATGCGCAAGCTTGCATGGCCACGAAACTATAGTGCACTGCAGGGATTGCCACATGCGCATGCAGCTAGGGCTTTTAATACCGATGTGAGCAGGATGATTAATTAATTAATTAATTAGACTCGTGCTCCCGTTGGGGAGTCACGGAGCATTAACCCCGATGGATGGATGGATGGGTGCAAACATTCCTACCGGTCTAATCTATCTACATTGGCTACATACTACATCTATCTAACAACATTCTAACTACAACATCTATCTAGGCAGCCGCACGCTGCCCTAGGGGAGCTATCTGGCGTGCCTCCCGTGGGATTGCACACGCGGGCGCTTCCCCACTGGGGGGGGCTCGTTGTCCTCTATGACCGGGGCCCACTTGGCCTTGTCCATCATCTTCTTCCAAATCACGGAGAGGCCTAGGCCCCCCATGTCCTCTACTAGCTGTTCTTTGAAGGTGCGGGCCTTGCGGCGTCTAACATCACTGGGCCCAGCCCACGTCAGGAGGTGCCGGCCAGGCTGGGCTGGTCGCAGTCCTGCGGGGGGGCCACGTGAGGTGTCTACCTGGTTGGTGCGAGCTAGGTGCCCTACTAGCTGCAGGCGGCGTTGAGCAGGATGATAAATACTGAATGCAATTGTATATATGGCCCCGACTGCTGACCAGATCAGGACATGTATGTGCGCATATGCATCCACTATGAACGGTGATTATGATCTGATTACACTGAAGATCGATTAATAAAACAGCTACATGAATGCGCAGTGCGCTAGAGCGTGCACAGTATATGTATCCACGCCATGACCTGAGCGACCCTGGGCAACGGGGAAACTCTGCCTCATTCGAGGCGCAGGAGCACCGTTTGACAGGCACATGACACGTGCTTGAAGTGCATGTGTGGCATTCGTAGCGCGACGTATGATGGCGCACTGAGCATCCTGGGCTGCTCTCTCTCACGTACAACATAGTGCATTCAGATGTTGGTTTGGAGCTGAAACTGCAAGTGGAAGTGGTGGGACTTGCAAGCGCTGCTCTCCACGCATTGCCGAGTGGACTGAGGACACTTCAACACCCTGCACAAAAGTGCTCCAGGTGTAAAAATGTTTATGTTCAAGGGGCATGTTTTTCCGTGGATGGCTCTTCTCAGAATGAGCCCAGGAATGCCAGTATGTGAAAAGAAGAAATGCCAGCGGAATCTGTCCAGTACACAACGACATCCCTGGCAAAATTTTCCCTTGCGAGTCTATCCCGGGCTCTTCATCTTGAGTGAGTCAACCTGGCAGAACTTGCAGGCTAGCTCCACCGTTGCAAGTTTACTGCCACCTCACTTGTTCAAACCAGGCAAGTAGAACTTGCTGGGGCTGCCATGTGTCAGTGCCTTTCCGAATGGTACGTGCCGATGCTCTGATCATATGATCCGACGACAACTCTTCGTCCTTACACGGCGTTGGGCTGCCACGCGTCCAGGAATAGTTGTCTCACTTAGTAGGGTCCTATGCGCTGGTGCCGGGTCCCTCTCTGGCGATCTCTCTGGTGATGCATTCAGCACCAGCTGTGGATGAATTCTGATCTCCACACCGAATTACTCATGGCACGCATACAATGTAAGCCTCGGCATACCTGTAAAGGTGCTTTCAGTATACGGCTGCCACAGCTGCCAGATAATACCCCCACAGCCCGAACCAGGAACCTTTCGCTGTGCACATGCCCACCATACATTGCACCAATCGCGTAATCATGATCGCTGCCAAGGTCGATGGAAACCTCCGCGAGAGTGGCCATCGCGGAAAACAAGCAACTCTCCTGGGGCTGGGGGGCTGTGAAGGGAAGCCAAGGGATTGGGATGCCAGTATCCAGTATCGGGATACTCAAGTCAAAACATTAATCCAGTATCTGAACACGATACCGTATGTCATTGGAAGGTTGATTATTCTTTGGCCCTGCATGCAGCAAATGGAATAATGACACAGTTGACCACCACACGAGCAAAAAGGAAGAAGTCATGCAGCAGGCAGGGGTACGTGGTAGCACGTTGGCAGCAAGCCGAAAAAATCTTGAGCGGACATGGGGTATTTGAGACCCAAAATACATTTTTAAAAAGGGACTAGCACATCGCAGTCTGCCACGCTGGCACGCTGGTGACATATAAATGCACTGCTCCTTCAACGGTGACAGGGCCACAGCAACCTTATGGATGCCGAGGTCTTAATCAAAATTCGTCAATCAAACAGGTGAGCAACACGGGAATCTCATCGAGCGCTTTCATTTTTTTTCCATGCAGGTGGAGGTGCCGGTTCAAGACTTCAGTCAAGCCCAGCTCCCGGAGGTCTTTAGGAATGCGCTTCGCATCTCTCCCACCAACTATACTCTGTTGCAAAATATAACAGCTCAACTTCAGATCTGACACGAACAGCAACAAAGAAAATCTAATTACCACTTCCTCTTCACAACCATCTTGCTTGTCCACAAACGTCTAACCTTCCACAAAGCTCTTATTTTTATCACCTCTTCACGAACGTGCTGTCAGCGTATTTCCAACCTGGTATCAAAATCTTATCACATTATCACTAATAGCTCTTTTACAATGCATGTGTCGCCGGCACACTTACAACCAGAATAAGAAAATCTTACTTGCATACCTCTACTAATCATTCATACCTCTTCACGAACGTGTTGTCGGCTGTGTTAACCACGATCAGCTCGTCGTTGTCAATGAAGGTGGGGACCTGCGCGATATATGTATGCATTTGCGCGTGGCAGGCAGCCATGCAGGCATACAAGACACAAAAACTACCCCATCGTCAGTGGATGAACGTGGGGACTTGGGACCTGCCCAGAGGATGCCTTTGTGTGTGTTTTGTTAGGGGGGGTGGAGGGGGGGGGAGTGTGTCGGCTTGAGCAGCAAAAACATTGGTGAGACACCAATGCCTCGAGAACCCAAGGGTGGGTAGCCCGTGTAGTGGACATGGGTGAAGGGTTCTTTGCTGAGAAATGTCATCAGTACGATGCGTGGTGTCCTGGTCACTTGCGCAAAGCATCCCAACTAGAGGCACGGAAAATGAATTGCGAACAAGGGCTACGGCTTCGCAAGGCAGCCCCCACTGCGAAAATGTTGGGCAGAGGATTGACAACTGTGCCTGGGGAGAAAGAACATCAGGAACTAGTGGCCCAGAGTGCCGTTCCCCGAGAGTCCACAAGTAGCCGCCCCAGTCAGCATATGAACCGAGACACCAGATAGCCCACGCCTGAGTGGGAGAGAGAACACATGTTGCATGGGTGGGCAGCAAGGAGGGCACACGTGGGTAGCCGTTAACGACATGCCCCCGAGGGAGCCCTAATGACCAACGCGAGTGACGTTGATCCCTCCTCGACACGAATGCTAATCTCATTCTGCCCTTGCCATCACTTCTGAACTACCATCATATTGACAAGTAAACAATTCATTCTGATCTTACCCCTCACCACCACATTACATCGCGCTTCTCTCACCATGGCGGCTGATTTATCCTGCTGAGGTTGAAGGCAATGCCATCCCTCCCCTCGTGTAAACTTGAATCATGATCTCCTCCCACACTGAACTGTTTGTCCCTCATCACGGCTCTTAAATCTACTTCTGCTGAACTCTAACAGAGATACCATCCCTCACCTCAGCACCACTTGAACCCTGACCTATCCCCTCACCATGAATTCCATGCCATTAATTATCCCCTCACCAAATCTTTGATTCCGATTGCCCCTCATCATGAAACCTATAAACCTACTTCTCTCAACAAGACTTTTATCCTCTTCTCCCCTCATCAGAACTTTCACGCCATGACTCCTAACCAAAACTTTCATCCATTCTCCCCTCGCCGATCTATATTCCCGATTCCCCTCACCACGACCTCTAACCTGTTCTCCCCACAATTTCACAACAAAGGCTCTAATCTCCCCTCACCATGACTTTGACTGAGGCCACCTAGCTCACTCGCAGTTGCGCCACGTGTCATACAACTTATGTACCGTATAATTACCGTAGTACGTCTATGTGCATTAGAACGCCCTCAAGTACCTCACTCCGGGATGTAAGCCAAAGCGCCGGACCAATATCTATGTATCCCTAGTCTCACGGTGAGCGCGCACCTGTCCTGAAACCCTGGCGCCGGGTCCAATTTTGGAGCACGCTCCGGTTCTAATTTCCTCGCCCTGTCTTCAGAAATTCAACTTGAGCGCACTCTGTTGTAATAATTCTGGCGGCGGGGCGATTTTGGAGCATACTCCACGTCTACAGATCCCCGTCGGACCTAATTTGGAGTGGGCTGTTTAGCTGAGACGCTCCCCCCCCCTGTTGATCCTGATCTCCCCTCCCCATGACTTTGATGCCGTTCTGGCCTCCCCAGACCCCATTGTTAATACCATTAATCCTGATCTCCCCTCACCATGACTTTGATGCCGTTCTGCCCTCCCCATTGCTAATACCATTAATCCTGATCTCCCCTCACCATGACTTTGATGCCGTTCTGCCCTCCCCATTGCTAATACCATTAATCCTGATCTCCCCTCACCATGACTTTGCTGCCGTTCTGCCCTCCCCATTGTTAATACCATTAATCCTGATCTCCCCTCACCATGACTTTGATGCCGTTCTGGCCTCCCCATTGTTAATACCATTAATCCTGATCTCCCCTCACCATGACTGTGATGCCGTTCTGCCCTCCCCATTGCTAATAAATACCATTAATCCTGATCTCCCCTCCCCATGACTTTGCTGCCGTTCTGCCCTCCCCATTGTTAATAACATTAATCCTGATCTCCCCTCACCATGACTTTGATGCCGTTCTGGCCTCCCCATTGTTAATAACATTAATCCTGATCTCCCCTCACCATGACTTTGATGCCGTTCTGGCCTCCCCATTGCTAATAATATTAATCCTGATCTCCCCTCACCATGACTTTGATGCCGTTCTGGCCTCCCCATTGCTAATAATATTAATCCTGATCTCCCCTCACCATGACTTTGATGCCGTTCTCCAGCACCGCCGTCTTGTAGCTGCTTGCGACGCCACATGACCATTGACCAAGTAGCCATCGCACAAAGACAAGCGACGATGGAGAGCACAGGCAGGCGCAACCACCCCGGAGAAAATGTGCCAATCGCAATCAGCACACGTCAGCCATCCTGCAACCCAATTTTGGTGGAAAAAGCCATGAAACAGAGCAAGCCATAGCACAGAGTGGGAGAGCACAGGCAGGTACTGCAACCTCAGAAACACGAGCTGCCGTGATGATCACAGCCAGTCAAGGAAAGTAACTCCTAGTAGTAAGTTAACTTTTCCAGGTTGAAACACGTAAACACTCAAATTATAACCAAACCGTGAAACTATGAACATTGACCTAACCCACTGGGCTGCATGCAGCTCCCAACCAGCTGATCTCAAACCATCCAACAACCTGCTCGTAAAACCATCGTCAGAATCAGTGCCTATGCGCTTGGACCATGAAAATGTCCTCAGCAAAGCTCCCTCATGGCCGGGGCTCAAGGGCCTCCTCACAACCATCCATCAACTATTTTTGAATCCTTTGCAACTGACCCCATCTCCTCCAGCCAATGCTTGTCCCCACCTGCTGCCATCGCCACCACCCTTGCTGCCGGTCACTCACCTGGCCGTGGCCGTCTGGCCTTTCATGAATGGGTCGGCCAGTGCCACCTTGCAGGTGAGCTGCACGCCGCGAGCACCGCACAGAGAACATAACGTAGCAACGTTGCCGCACAAAGCACATTTCAGCATGCTTAAACGTCGGGTGGAACCCCGACTATACGAAAGATTTACACCTAACTCATAATTGACTACTATGAACCCCGACTATACAAAAGATCTACACCTAACTCATAATTGACTATTATGAACAGTGGTCAACTTTGTCGGAACTAACATCCCTTGAAAAGGGTGTCTATTCCAATGTTATGAGCCAATAAAAATGTTGACCAACTTCTACTTGAGAAAGTCAGCGGTTCAAACCCGCTTAACTCCATGTGTATATATTAATTTGGCTGTTTCAGTTATATTTAGTACTAGAAACATTTTGAATCTTTCGATAAAATAAGCTGTGTGACAATAATAGTAGTTATGGAAAATTTATTGTGTAAATCTCTTAACCATGCTCTTAAATTTGCTCCACGAAATCCTTTAGCTAAATTAAGAATTTTGTTACGATGTTTACGAGCAACATTGCATCCCCAAATCAGGATCGGTGCATGTAGCCATTACGCCAGGAATTCAAGACCATGCCTTTGGAGAACCCGCGGGCAAGGCCCTCTAAGAAAGGAGACGAAACGTCATACCCTATGCCATAGCATTCAACCGAGAGATGACAAACAAATCCCACCAATTTGCCTATATGCCCGCCGTCATGCTCGTTGGCCCAACGGTCCAACGATACATGCCGACGTGCACAGGCCTATCAAACATGACCCCAAAACGACCCACCAATAAAACCAACATGGTGACGTGGCCAAGACCATACGGACCGATGGGTGGACTCCCAAGTAACTAGCCACGAAAAGCCCAACAATGGAAAGTGTCCTAGACTATGGCTCGGCCCACACACGGCTCGGCCCTGATTACCGGGGCCACAGGTCGGCGCCGGCGCTAGTCCTACGTAACATACACTAGTAGAAGCATTTACGTAAGAGCTAGTAATCCAACCCAATAAAGGTGTACGTAGCTAATTACAAGTAGCCCAACGGCAATACATTCTTACGGCCAACTATCCACTAAAGGAACCTAATTAAGTAGTCTCGGCCAACTATCCACTAAAGGAACCTAATTAAGTAGTCTTGGCCAACTATCCACTAAAGGAACCTAATTAAGTAGTCTCGGCCAACTATCCACTAAAGGAACCTAATTAAGTAGTCTCGGCCAACTATCCACTAAAGGAACCTAATTAAGTAGTCTCGGCCAACTATCCACTAAAGGAACCTAATTAAGTAGTCTCGGCCAACTATCCACTAAAGGAACCTAATTAAGTAGTCTTGGCCAACTATCCACTAAAGGAACCTAATTAAGTAGTCTCGGCCAACTATCCACTAAAGGAACCTAATTAAGTAGTCTCGGCCAACTATCCACTAAAGGAACCTAATTAAGTAGTCTCGGCCAACTATCCACTAAAGGAACCTAATTAAGTAGTCTCGGCCAACTATCCACTAAAGGAACCTAATTAAGTAGTCTCGGCCAACTATCCACTAAAGGAACCTAATTAAGTAGTCTCGGCCAACTATCCACTAAAGGAACCTAATTAAGTAGTCTCGGCCAACTATCCACTAAAGGAACCTAATTAAGTAGTCTCGGCCAACTATCCACTAAAGGAACCTAGTTAAGTAGTCTCGGCCAACTATCCACTAAAGGAACCTAATTAAGTAGTCTTGGCCAACTATCCACTAAAGGAACCTAATTAAGTAGTCTCGGCCAACTATCCACTAAAGGAACCTAATTAAGTAGTCTCGGCCAACTATCCACTAAAGGAACCTAATTAAGTAGTCTCGGCCAACTATCCACTAAAGGAACCTAATTAAGTAGTCTCGGCCAACTATCCACTAAAGGAACCTAATTAAGTAGTCTCGGCCAACTATCCACTAAAGGAACCTAATTAAGTAGTCTTGGCCAACTATCCACTAAAGGAACCTAATTAAGTAGTCTCGGCCAACTATCCACTAAAGGAACCTAATTAAGTAGTCTTGGCCAACTATCCACTAAAGGAACCTAATTAAGTAGTCTCGGCCAACTATCCACTAAAGGAACCTAATTAAGTAGTCTTGGACACAACACGTGCAATGGAGTTTGCTTAGCTTTTACCCCTGGTGGAAGAGTGGTTACATAAAAGATAGACAGTACTGACTGTACTCACATAAGCGATCATGATAAGCACAATCTTAAGAAAGAGATCATGATAAGGACATTCTTACGAAAAGGCATTCTTAAGAAAGGGCATTATTGAGAACGGACACCATTTAAATAGCAACCATGATAAGGACATGTTTAAGAAAGGACATGTTTAAGTAAGGACATTCTTAAGAAAGGACACTCTTAAGGAAGCAATCATGATAAGGCCATTCTTACGGAAAGACATTCTTGAGAAAGGACACTCTTAGGAAAGCGATCATGATGGGGACATTTGAAGGAAAACTTTTTGTTCATGGCAAGAACGAGGCAACCGCGCCCCTTTTGAGCGAGGGGTTGCCCTCGCAACGCCAAAGATCCCCACGGATAGCAGGCACGGTGCACGTTCCCTTTGCTGGAGAATAATGAAACAAATGAGCTACCCTTACTTGCCCGTCTGAAATAGCTTAGCAGGCATACCGCACCCTCCCTGCGCTGCATAATACTGAGACAAATGAACCCAGAACAGCAAAATCAGGGGGCTTGCCTTGCAAAGCGGTGCATTCCCAGTATTCGTTCGAAGTTTCTGTGAGGTGTGGGGGGGGAGGGCCTATCACCTGGTACTTTGTAATCTGTTGTGGGGTGGGGGCGGTATCCACAAGATCCCTGCACGGGTATGGCCACAGGCAGCATGCCATAGGCAGCCTCTAAACACAGGCATGCCATGACTAATCTTCACTAGACTCGTACGTGTAGAAATAGATAGTTGACTCCTAGTACTTGTGGAAACATAGTACGTAAGCGAGCCATAACCTTCAACGGACACACAGCTACAGGTTTCCACCTCCATTCATTCCCATCATCCTGAATTACTCAACAAATGCCGATAAGATAACAGCAGGCTCGAGCTACCATCATCCGGATTCTCCAGATTTCTGGCCTGCGCTGGTTGCCTCTTTGATGGAGTCAACTCGTACTTGTGGAAATATTTAGTAGACTCCTGGTATTATGTGAAGATACTGAGTGGTGAAGGCAGCAGCAAAACCTCACCTGCGCAGGTATTGTGGCGATGATCGGCTTGTCGTCCAAAAGGGACAGCGTCACCGGCATGCCCTCTACCCGACACACCCAGCAATAGAGCGGATGCCGGAAGGGAGCAAACGAGGGGAAAATTTTGGGCCAGAAGGAAAGAGGTGGTAGGGGAGTTGACAATAGACAGGCGGTTAGGCAGGCAGGCAGGCAGGCGGGCAGGCGGGCCCGCTTAAGATTGTTAGAATAAGCTCGTGGGGTTTTAGGGATTTGGGTTTCTAGGGATGGTAGTACGTGCCATCGGCAACCAGGAGCTGAGTATGCCTACCTGGACACCCTTAGAGAGGCACCGCGATGATCCTCTTACACAGGCATGTCTTGTCGATCCCCATTCACAGCTTCAGGCTTCCCAATACAGCTTCCCTTTATTTCGCCTTGAGACTCTACAACTGCCTTAATCAATTAATTTTTATAGAGCTAACCCCAGGCCATCTTCACGGGCAGCTTCACGCCAGGAGAACAAGCCACGCAGAACCAGCAGAGCACCAAGCAAGCCCTGGCAGTCCATTGACCCATGGCCCAATAAGGGCGAATCACGTACCCCCCAAGGCCAGATATGGGGCGAACCACTTCACCCGCAAGCCCAGGTGATGCACACAGTCACCCCCTCAAGGGGCAGTTTCGTCGATCATGTGGATGGAAGCCTTTTGAAAAAGAGCGGTGATCTAAAGCTTTTACCCGCGACGTTTCTCTTTCCCTCATTCGCATAGTATGCATGATCGTCTTATGTTCATGGGTTGTGGGATGGATTCAAAGTCCAGGCATGGCATGTGCAAGAGGGATCCTACATCAGGCACCCTCGGGATATGCTGTCGGCTGCAACAAGCAACTCCCTGACTTGACATTGGGAAACTAACACAATGCACGTGGATACAGTCAGCAAACCCAAACCCACTACATAATGTAAAAATAAAACTCAAGTGGATCTGACTGCCCCTACCTGTCAGATACGCAGCCGCGGTGCCCAGTTTGTCTACAGGGACCTCGACTTGTTCAAAAGTCTGCGGGCTGTGGGCATCACAACACAGCACAACAATTTTTGCCACGGGTGGAAGGGAACGGGTGTCAAACATGTGCATCATCGTGCGTGACGGAGAATTGAAGCATGCACACCATCAGGGTCTGTATTTGGTAAGCAGCTCTCCTCCAGGTAGGAACACGACCACACTATCACACACTGGCCAGCGTCGTCTCACATTCCCAGCTGAACTTGACCTTCTAGAAAAATCCTTTCTTAGAATGATACCGCAAGCAGGTAAACCTTATTATTATTATTACTATCGTCATCATCATTATTATTATAATAATCATTATCTATCCTGACACACCAGTTAAGGTAGGGACAAATGGCAATCGCCAAGCTGAGGTCACAACGTCTGTCTCACACAGGTACTGTTAACATTTCTTTACCAAGGGCAGGTAGGCGGCACGCAGCGACCAGTCCAACCCAGAACACCGCAAAGCTCCAGCGGCACAAGGTCAGGTAGATGGACTGCTCTTGACGCCCACAGGCAACTTGCCAAAATTCGATTTACTGGACCTTTCTATCAACGGTTTGCTAAACAATTAGTTATTCGATTGATAAATTCTAATTAGGAATTCGATGTACTAGACCTTTTTACCAACGCTTATGAATTAGTAAGAATATGTCTACACAGGCAGGGCGATGAAGCAACCTATACATCCTTCCAAGCTCTGGACACGACTGTAGGATGGTGCTGGTCAGCCAGTCACTCACTCTTCATCGCCTCAAGGAGGGGCTCATAGGACCAGGCTTTCTATAAGAGACTAGCCGAGTTGCCGTACACACAGCTAACTATGGCCATGGCCTCTCCGCGTGCAACAAACAGGGACGGAAGGCAGTCTAATCGTGTATTATTGTGCTCCATGGCTCACCAATGGCAGAACGTGGCTTATGAATGGCCATGACTCATCAAAGAGGCTAATCATTCTAGGGGCCTACCAGATTTTTTTTTTAATAATGCTGCGTGGCTTCTGCCTGGTTAAGGCATGTGCCCAGGCATGCCTCCAGGAATGGCTCGTGCAGGGTCTATAGGCTATTTAGTTTTGCGAGGGCCGCCCATTCTCCTAGAAAGAAATGGCAGATACAAACTGGTTTTCAAGGGAGCATGCAAAGCCCACAGATTGTTACTGCCAGGGCTTAAAAAAAAAGTGAAAATACAAGGGTAAGAACTGAGTAAACTGTAGTAAGTCTTTTCCGATGAAGCATGCTACACAAGGCGCAGGGACCCCAGCGGGCGGACGCGCGACTCACTGCATGAGCACCACGCTGTTGCCTTCCGTGTAGAGATAGTTGTAGCTGATCATGTCCAGCTTGAGCTCTGCAGGGGTGGGAGGGGCGGTCGGTCCAGGTGGGATGACGTCACAGGGACATCCGTGTTGATTGTAACAAACTATATTGATGACAATTGTAACGGGGCATTGGTAACAAGGCAAGGGTTACCCTGCCATGTGAGTAGGATGGCGGGGGGAGGGGGGGGGGAGGGCAAGGAGGATTCCAAGGGAGACGGCAACAATCGTGTGAAGCCTCGCAACAATCGTGTGAAGCCTCGCAACAATCGTGTGAAGCCTCTGCTCAAAGCAAGCCGGCCGGCCATGGGTGAGGAGCGCATGAAGTAGAGATGCACAAACCAAAGAACATGCCAGTGCCCGCCTGTCTGCCCGCCTGCACACGCACACACACACACACGCACACACGCACACACGCACACACGCACACACGCACACACGCACACACGCACACACGCACACACGCACACACGCACACACGCACACACGCACACACGCACACACGCACACACGCACACACGCACACACGCACACACGCACACACGCACACACGCACACACGCACACACGCACACACGCACACACGCACACACGCACACACGCACACACGCACACACGCACACACGCACACACGCACACACGCACACACGCACACACGCACACACGCACACACGCACACACGCACACACGCACACACGCACACACGCACACACGCACACACGCACACACGCACACACGCACACACGCACACACGCACACACGCACACACGCACACACGCACACACGCACACACGCACACACATACGCACACGCTCACAACGAACCCACGCACGCACACCCACGCACAGCAACACCAAAAACAGGGGGCGCCAGCATGCGGTTGGTACCAGCGCAATGCCACCAGGAGGGCAGCGCGTGGTGTGGGTATTGGCAGCGCGGGTAACGGTGGCAGGAGGAGGAGGAGGAGGAGGAGGAGGAGGAGGAGGAGGAGGAGGAGGAGGAGGAGGAGGAGGAGGAGGAGGAGGAGGAGGAGGAGGAGGAGGAGGAGGAGGAGGAGGAGGAGGAGGAGGAGGAGGAGGAGGAGGAGGAGGAGGAGGAGGAGGAGGAGGAGGAGGAGGAGGAGGAGGAGGAGGAGGAGGAGGAGGAGGAGGAGGAGGAGGAGGAGGAGGAGGAGGAGGAGGAGGAGGAGGAGGAGGAGGAGGAGGAGGAGGAGGAGGAGGAGGAGGAGGAGGAGGAGGAGGAGGAGGAGGAGGAGGAGGAGGAGGAGGAGGAGGAGGAGGAGGAGGAGGAGGAGGAGGAGGAGGAGGAGGAGGAGGAGGAGGAGGAGGAGGAGGAGGAGGAGGAGGAGGAGGAGGAGGAGGAGGAGGAGGAGGAGGAGGAGGAGGAGGAGGAGGAGGAGGAGGAGGAGGAGGAGGAGGAGGAGGAGGAGGAGGAGGAGGAGGAGGAGGAGGAGGAGGAGGAGGAGGAGGAGGAGGAGGAGGAGGAGGAGGAGGAGGAGGAGGAGGAGGAGGAGGAGGAGGAGGAGGAGGAGGAGGAGGAGGAGGAGGAGGAGGAGGAGGAGGAGGAGGAGGAGGAGGAGGAGGAGGAGGAGGAGGAGGAGGAGGAGGAGGAGGAGGAGGAGGAGGAGGAGGAGGAGGAGGAGGAGGAGGAGGAGGAGGAGGAGGAGGAGGAGGAGGAGGAGGAGGAGGAGGAGGAGGAGGAGGAGGAGGAGGAGGAGGAGGAGGAGGAGGAGGAGGAGGAGGAGGAGGAGGAGGAGGAGGAGGAGGAGGAGGAGGAGGAGGAGGAGGAGGAGGAGGAGGAGGAGGAGGAGGAGGAGGAGGAGGAGGAGGAGGAGGAGGAGGAGGAGGAGGAGGAGGAGGAGGAGGAGGTGGTGGTGGTGGTGGAGGAGGAGGAGGAGAAGGAGGAGGAGGTGGAGGAGGAGGAGGAGGAGGAGGAGGAGGAGGAGGAGGAGGAGGAGGAGGAGGAGGAGGAGGTGGAGGAGGATAGTGCGACAACAACAGGGGGCGCAAGCACGTGGGTGAGGGTGCAAGAAGTATTGGAAAGCAGGTGACACAAAGCCAACGCGAGAACGCAAGCAAGACCTGCATAGCCCCAGCTCCCTTCCCACGTTTTCACGTAGTCACGCCTTCTTTCCGACAGAATCGTAGGATCGTTGTAAGCAGGGGCGCAGGCATGATCGAGACAAGCCCTTGCACACTGCCCACGTTCTCATTTGGCCGCAGCTTCTTCTGGATAGTGGCAGCTTCTTTTGAATAGGTGCTACATTCGGGAGACGCTGATGGAATAAAAGTCAGAGAATGCCGCGACCGAATGGTAACATGGAAAGAGCTCAAGAGCTCATGTACACTTGTAAACAATCGATACATTAAAAGGTGCTGCATTCATACGCAAGCATATGCTACTGCCCCCCTCCCTCGGTCCCTCCCTCCCGCCCCTGCTCACTTTCCACGTTCTCGTTGGGCCGCAGCTTCTCCTGGTGCTTTGTGCCATCCTGCAGGTCGCGCATCTCCAGCTGGAGACGATCCGATCGAAAGTTGAGGGCAAAACAAGAGCAAATGCACAGAACACCAGAAAGCAGACACGCATCTGCCGCTGTAAAGCGTCCAGCGGGAAGCAACGGGTAGACCCAAGAGGATACACATAACGAGGCATAACAGACACATACGAATACGACACACAATGACAGGGTCGAGGCATGAGGCAGGTCCCGCATCTCCAGCTGTCAAGTAGAAAGCAGTGGCGACGAGTAGAAAGAAGAGGGCACACATGCCACAAGTAGTAGACAACACACATAAAAAACTCGCGGACTTCAAGTAGCCACGGTAGAAGGCAGGCATGAGGCACATCCCCAATCTCCAGCGGCCGAGCAGCCGGCGAGAAGACACACATAACAGCAGGGAAGACACAAACACAGACTACAACTAGCAGACTACACACGTAGAGACAGAAGGCAGACAACATGGCATTTGGGTCGATTGCTTATCAAACTATGAAGTCAACGAGGAGCACAGCATGTGGAATGTCCCACTCATCCTCTTGTGCTTCTCGCCCTGCTGCTGCTGCACGATATGCCCCGACACGTTCGTCCCCCACACGTATGCCCCGACACGTTCGGCCTCTTGTGCTTCTCGTCGCACCATGGCAGAGGCGTGACGTGCTGCGGCAGCTCACGAGCGAAACATTTGTACTACGAATGGAGTAGCGTCACGCAATGTGGCGGACACAAGCCATCGACCCGAGAACATGCTCACCGAAATAGTAGGAGATATAGCAAGGAAACTCGGGGTGCCATGGATGAGGTTATTGTAGAGGGAGTCCCACTAGAATGCTAGCAATCTGGACATCAGCGGATATGAGGCGCGCAGTGTGCCCGACGTGAGGGACAGCATACCAATGCAGATGACCGAAAATAATGAAAGAGCATAGGCAAGCCAATCAGATGTTTAGATTGTAACTCCAAGCACGCGCACCCACTGGCAAGCCTGGACACGGATGGTATAAGACACGTAGAGAACGGGTACGTCCATGGTGGCGTGTACAGCGGGGATGTACATTTCAAGAGCCACTAAACAATCCAGCCTCACCTGCTACGCTGACGTCTAGATACGTGCCCTGGCCACACTCATGATCAGCAAGCTGGAAGCGATGCTGGGTCCGTGGACCCGTTCCACGAAAGGTTTCAGGAAAGGGGGGCGGCAGCTACCATTCGCATGCGCAGGGCCTTCCTTGCAACAAACAGCAACCAAATCGACAGCGGGAAGGCAACCAGATGCAGTGCGACAGCTGGCAGGCCAAGCTGGCATTTCAAGGTGGCCCTCAAGCTGGCATTACAAGGTGGCCCCTCAAACTGCCATTTCAAGCTGGCCCTCAAGCTGGCCTTTCAAACTGGCATTTCTAATTGGCACCTCGTGGTGGCATATCAAGCCCCAATTGAATTCATCATAAACTGGCTGCTCAAGGTGGCACTATATGATGGCGGTAATGCGTGGCATTATATAACATTATTATCGATTACTCGAACTACTGTATAAAATGGCGAGCATGAGTGGCATTTTGCCCCACCTGAACGGACGCGGCGCCCCTCCCTTGCCGAACGGTGACCGCGCTGAGCACCTGCAGGGTGCAGACGGGGGAGGGGGCGGGGGGCGGGGGGACGGAACGGGCAAGCACAGGGTGGTGAGCCTCTCATGCCATTCCTCAAGGCATGCAACATGGATAGGATTTCCCACCAACAGAGACCCAAGCCACTAATGTGAGGCCCCAATACAAAGCACGAGTCTGAGTTTTTGATTTGCACATCCAGCGTGGCTCCTGCAGAGTTGTTTGGCCAATCCAGGCACCACAAGCTACCCAGGCAAACGGACCATATCAAACGCCAGGCCAGCTGGCTCCCCGGCCCAGGGGGTTCTCCCCTTCCCTCCCTACCTTCCCCCCACTTTCAATAACAGCGCCACCCACAAGGGCTGATTCAATATCTGACTACTGGGCATAACCAAGGTTCAGCCACAGCTAGCGGCATGTCGCAGTCATCACTCCCAAAATATCTGGGAGGGGTTGGTCAAGTACTCAAAGCTATGTGGCTGATCCCTCACTTAATCACGCTAGGGGGTTGCTCACGTAGAGTCGACTAGTTTCCAGTGTTCCAAAGCACCACACCTGAGCCAAGCAGAAAGGGGCCGGCATGGGCACGCATCCCTAGCTCCATTTCACCAAACAACAAGGACAGCCTTGGGCGACAGGGGCTCATGGTGCAACACTGTCGGAGGAAAGGAGAGGGGGGGGGCCAACAAAGGGGCCAAGAAGGGCTAGGAGAGGGGGGAGAGAGAAGGGGGAGAGAGAGGGGGCAGGAGAGGGGGCGGAGAAAGGGGTAAGGTTGGAGGCAATGCAGGTGTCAGCAGCGCAGGCACATGCGTGGGAATGGGTGGAGGTGAAGAAGGAACGTAATTGATGACCATGGTTGGTTGCAAACCGTGGTCTACATGGGTACTTGCGTTCTGTAGCAAAAGTCGTAAGAAACGATTTAGTAGCTAAGTCGTGGCCTGGCATGGACTGGGCGGTCGCAAACTTGTTTGGGTGTGCTCCCGTCACGTGGCTGGAACTTTGGGCAAAGGATCCCTAGTCGTTGAACGTGGGAACCGTAAAACTGGCATCCATACCTCCACGATGCGTCCTGGGCGACGGACACGGACCGTCGGCATCGCCCATGCGTTTACGCCACAATGGACAGCCATACGTTCGCAGTCAAACGCAATAAATCAGCCAAGCTTTCAACGTACGAGAAAACAGTTTACAAACGATGTTTGGGTATGTTATAACAAAAAAAAATTATGGACGGAAGCAGGTTCCTCAGGAGACCCAACTGCCACTGCAGACTGTTGCAACTCCGAGCGTCCAGCATTAATCTTAGCCCCAGCAATACCTCGCAGTTATGAGGAGCATCGAAATACGGCCAGAATGCAAGCCGGCGCAAAATGCCATGCTTGTCGACGTATCGTACCTTTTCTTTCAAGAACATTCCCCGCCCTCACCTGCGTTTTAACAAGCAGGGATGATACAATGCACGGAATCGTGAAACTACGATGACGTAAGTACCCTTTCCCCAAAGAAATGGGGGCATGCGTGCATGCAAGTTGAAACGCAAGACAGCTGCATGTGTGCGTGACGAAAACACACACAAACCTCTGAACCATCAATCTTGACCTCCCTAACAAATTCCGACCCCAAAGGCGCGATGTTTCGAAGGTGCCAGCGCCCAACTCCTGTGCGCAGTGGTCTGAGAATCCGGGCGCACAGACGGCCTGACATATTTTGCTCGCTACAGAGAAGTAGGTATCAATTTTTTCCTCGCGTTCTTCTTAAATAGCTATCCAGAATGGCTCTATTTTCTTAAATCAGGAATGCCGACGGGAAATCTCCCTAGAAGCGAAATTATTATAACACACGCCCAGGCACACGCGAACAATGCGAGCAATGAGCAGCGGGCAGCAGAAGCTCCTAGCGTCACCCGTCACCCGTCACCGGGTGTGATTTGACTGATTTCCAAAAACCCGCCTGGTGTGCGTCGAAAAGACGATTCCAGGCTCCAGGTATCAAGAATCTCTGCTTACAGTTTTTGACGGACGATTTCCCGATTCCTCCGCCGACCCTCGAATCTTCATCTCGGCCCGCACGAACTTTCACGTTTACCCCCCCCAACTTTCCGTGTAGAGCGGGCCTTAATGATGGCGCGTTATTACGTAGCATTACAGCAGCTTGTTGGCAATCTATGCGCACAAATTTGACGTGGGCGGATTACAACCGCTGGCTGTTTGCAACAAGCCTCGCTGAATGCCAGCCGCTGCGATATCCGAAGCTTAAGGCATGCGAAGGCGCGAATGTCGGCCGCGGTAGCCATGGATATCGCTGATAATACTGATAAGTCTGCGTACTTCGACCGTGGCACACTGCAAAAGCTGTTGCTCGCGAACCGAAACACCTGGGTGCGGAAGGGCCGGAAGGTTAACCCGTCATGGGCCTTTGTGGTGCCTGCATCTATGGCTGTGCCAAGTGGACACCCATCAAGGAAAGGCGACGCGGGTGAGCCCATTGATTGCTGGGTGTGCTACGCTGCTTTTTACAGGGAATTGCATCCATCGTTCCCGGTGACGTCCCTGGTCGGGTGGAAGGATGCCGACCTCGAAGCCTGCAAGGAAGTAGCATGGCTGCAGCCCGCTTACACCGATCACCTCACGCGGATCGGGTGTAGCAAGCCCTGGTCCTACATTTACAGGTCCGCCGTTGGAGGCTCCAGTATCGCCCACCATGTGCGGATGTACCACCCCGAGATGGGGTCGGAGGGCATCCCGATCGAGCCGCGAGGCGACTCATCGACCCCTTGCCTGGGTGCCGGCGTCACGATAGACGAACCTAGCAGGCGCGAGAGCGACGCCCGGGGCCCCATCACCTCTTTCTTCGCATCATCCAAGAAGCTCAAGGACGACCACCCGCGGCAGACCGCCTTCGTCCGCCTCCTGGTGCTAATGCTGGTCTTCCTCCGTATCCCCTGGGCTGCCGTTGAGAGCCCCTGGTTCAAAGCCCTGGTCTGGTTCCTGGACCCCATGGTCGTCCTCCCCTCTAGCAGCTTCCTGGTCCTCTCCGCGTTGCCAGAATTAGCCGACGAAGTGGCCGGCGCGCTCGCCTCCGCACTCGCCTCGGCGACAGGTGTCGCGATCTCCATTGAGCAGTGGACGTCGCGGGCTGGGCGGCGTGTCCTCTCGCTCGACGCCCAGTACATCACGCAAGACTGGAAGCTGGTCCGGTCCCACCTGGGCCTCCGTTTTCTCGATGACAGCACGCCTATGTCTTCTGGCGCACAATCTTGTGGAACGCTCTCTTCTGGCACCCCCCTGGGACAGCTCATCAAGGACATCGTAAAGAAGTACAGCCTCACAAGCAAGGTCTATGCCTGCATCGCCGACCAAGAATCTGCTATAAACCGTCAAGGGGGTCCGTCCAGACAAGGGGGTCTCCCCAACCAAGGAGTCCCCAACCTCCCACCCGCCGGAGCAGCAGCCCCATCTGGTCATCATGCACACCCAACCCTCCTGTCCGACCATGACAGACACCACCCAGCGCATTCCTCGTATCCTGACAACCAAGACGCAGCGCCTTCCTCCGATCTTGACGAGGAACAACTCAACGGGCTCTCGTGCACATCCCTGGGCTGTGGCACCCCCAGCCAGGGCGACTGCTACGCACGCGTCATCGACCGCGCGTGCGACCACGCCCTCCAGGTACTCAGGGACCACCCTGGCTTCCCCCCTGCTGGCAACCGCGGGGCCGACCTCTCGACCCAGGTCGGTCGACCGGGCCTAGGCTTCCTAACCTACCTGGGGGGCACCAGTCAGGGAGGTGCCGGTTTTGCAGCCGCTGCTGGCCTCGTGAACGCTCGAGCGGCGGGCCACACCGCACCGTCTGGTCATACAGCAGTTGCTTCTGCCGGGCATGTAGTAGCTGGTGATGGAGCAGGCCACACAGTGAGTGCACGGGGCACACTCGCTAAATTAGCGCGGTGCGTCGCATGGACGAGGACGGCCGAGGGGTGGGCGCTGTTCCGCGAGGCGTGCGTGGCGGGGGGAGCGCAGGCACCGCTCAAGTTTGCAACACCTGTGGAGACAAAGTTCATCTCGGTACGCTGTAGTTGATCATGGGGGGGACCATTGAACTAGTCAAAGACAAAGTTCGCCGCTGTACGACGCAGTACATTGATGATGAAAGTGGATAGCAACCCGTGTGTATTTGTAAGGGGCTATTTGAACATGCTATTTGAATGTGAAAAGGGGCTGTTCTCTCTCTCTCTCTCTCTCTCTCTCTCTCTCTCTCTCTCTCTCTCTCTCTCTCTCTCTCTCTCTCTCTCTCTCTCTCTCTCTCTCTCTCTCTCTCTCTCTCTCTCTCTCTCTCTTGTGGTTGTGCGTGTGTGCTGTCCGTTTTCAGTCGATCGTGCATACATGAGAATGATATGCATTACCATAAATACACGTCACCATATACTATGCGGACAATAGCATACATGACGATGTATATGGCAAGCGTAATTGTGGGCATCTTGGTGTCTATGCACTCTTGTCGACCGAATTGTGCATCCCGATGGCTGATATATTGTCTTGGAACGCTTTGTTACTGCTATAGAAGTATGCTGCCAATAAAAAATAGGTATAACCTTGCTGCTATAGAAAAAGAAATCAAGTAGAACATTGTGTAGGGTAACTTCCATGGGGTTGTGTGGTAAGGAGTGAAGGAAAGCATTTTCCGGATTTCCAGGGCTTTCAGAATAATTGAAGTTTTTCATTTAGTAACTTTTTGTGGTTACTGCACAATGCCCTCTTGACCCATAGTATCTGTTTCTGTTTTGTCTTCCTTTTCTAATTCCCTGCTCGCACCTTAGCTGACTCTCAGATTTGCCTTTGGGGCAATCGCATTAGTTACGAGTGTTTCCCGCGATGACCTATTGTACAACGATCCAAATTAACCGTAATTCCAGGCATGCATACTCGACAGCCATTCACTCGCATTCTGCATGGTTGTTTCGTTCACGGGGAACACATTTTGTGTGCTTATTTGCAAGAGCATGCCACCGCAGTATTCTTTTGGTTGGGCAACACACGTATCTACCTCTACAGTATGTGTTCAAGGTTGGACAACACACCTATCTTCCTCTACAGTATGTGTTCAAGGTTGGGCAACACACGTATCTACCTCTACAGTATGTGTTCAAGGTTGGGCAACACACGTATCTACCTCTACAGTATGTGTTCAAGGTTGGGCAACACACGTATCTACCTCTACAGTATGTGTTCAAGGTTGGACAACACACGTATCTACCTCTACAGTATGTTTACACCGTTATCACCGGAGAAGTATCTGTTCCGTCCGTGGATGCAAACTAAGTGGCCAGTGCTGGCTTACTTGGGACATTGACGCTGTACGTGGCATTCAATCCCCATGTGTACCCAATCATTAATTTGCTTTTGGCAGACCACCCTGTATGTATACTCTCAGCTGTTGTCCCTTTGACGGTTTTTTCTTTTTCTGCGCATGCAACCCATCTTATGAAAATTCTCGCAAACCATTTGTTTTTGCGCAACAATGACAAGGCTTATTCTCATAGGCTTATTCTCTCCCCCTTTCCCCCCACACCCCCACCCCTTGTATGCCACCCCCCCCCCGCTGGACCCCAGGTCTGGTACATCACTTCTTTAGTTGCGACAATGACTGTTTTTGTCATTCTTCTGTTACTGTTTCATTTTCTTTTTTCACGCCCTTGTGCGGCGTTCCCTTCCCCAGGTCTGGCAAATGCTGCGGGAGCTGCTGCCCTACCAACCCATCCTCGTCAGCCTGCACGCCTCGCATCCCGCCATTACCCAAGAGTGGCAGCTCACCGACGAGGAATGGCTACTGGCCCGGACGATCAAGGACGTGCTGGACACGCCCTGTGCCCTCGTGACAGCGGACAGAGACGTGGGTCACTGGCTACTATCCGACGCACTGAGCCGGCTGGTCAGGATCTTCGTGGACTGCAAGGCTAAGGCGGATGCGTTAGAGCACAAGGGGGACGCAGAGAGAGAGCAGAGCCAGGACAAGGCAAAGGGACCCGAGCCGAAAGGCAGCAGTGCAGACGTCGCCGTGGAGAGTGCGGTTAGGGACCTCCGACCCAGCGCATGCTCGCCCGCGCGGCCGTCATCGTCACCGCTGCCCTCAGCTGCGCAGCCCGCTCTAGGGTCATTGCCGCCCACGGCCGGCCGAGGCGCGACCGTCTACGGGTCAACTCCGCAGCGAGCCTCTGCCACTGCGGCCGCGGTCACCCCGAGCTCGTCTTTACAGGCTCATCATCATCATCAATCTGCTGGCGACCGTAACGACCCGGAGCGAGATGCCGGAGAAGGTGCCGGAGTAGGTGCCCACAGCCCGCGCTCCCTGCTAGAAAAACCCTACGACCTGTCCACCGCCGCCGCCAGCATAATGTATCGCTCCATCCTCGAGGGCTTGGAGCCCGTGCTGGCCCCCCTGAGGGAGTTCACCCCTGCCAAACGTCACGTGCCGCTCGCGCTGTTCTTGGACCCCCGGTACGCTGTCGCCACGCTGGTCATCGACGTGGCAGGTGGAAGCACGCGTGCGGAGCAGGTGGCCGCCGCGCGGTCGTTGTGCGAGAAGTATGACAAGTGGGCGCTCGTGCCCGCGCTCGTGGCCTCGTACAAGCACTTGCAAGCGCCGGCCGCGGATGCAGGGTCGTCCGAGCCAGGGGCTCCGGCTGCTGCAGCATCGGAGAGAGTGGTGCGGGAGAGCTGTTTCTTCGCCGGGGTGGGGCTGGGCCCGGATGACAGCATGCACGCGGTCATGAGCGACAGGGACATCGAGCTGCACGTGCGGGGGGAGCTGGTGCGTTATCGCCGGGCGGTCATCGCGATCCCAGGGACAGAGGCGGCGGAGCTCGACCCGCTGCGCTGGTGGGCGGCGCACGCGGCGCAGTACCCGACAGTGGCCGAGGTGGCGCGGGTCGCGCTCGCGGTGCCAGGGTCCCTGGCAGAGGGCGAGCGGACCTTCTCGCTCCCTGGGATGTACGCGGAGCACCTGCGGAACGGGGCGCCGTCCGAGGGCCCCGCGGCGGCGGTGTTCGTGAGCAGGAACGTGGACCAGCACAGGGAGATGGCGCAGGTGTTGAAGGCGCACGGGGACGTGTTGGGGCGTGCGATGGAGGCGGCGTTGCAGCCGGTGCCTGAGATCGAGCAGGTCAGGAGGTTTATCGGTGGCGGCGGGGGCGAGGGCGCGGCTTCCCGGGCATCGGTTTCGGGTCAGGAAGGCGAAGGCGAGGGGGGCCAGGGGGGTGGAGAGGGTGGTGGCGAGACAGACTATGAGGCGTTCCTGGCATCCTTGGCCTTGGGGAGGCGGTAGATAGGCACCCCCATTCTGCTTCACCGCTCATTTCGCTCACGTTGTGCTCGCGTGGTGCAGTCGCTTGCTTTTTTATCAACAAAAATAATGTCACGCAGTCTTTTGGGAGGGAGCCGTTGCTTGAGCTTGTAACGACCTGCGGCATGCAGGCTGGCTTGTCAAAGTGGTTCGATTGGGTAACCGTCTGGTTGCGTGGATGAGGGATGGAGCGCTGCCAAGTGCTTTGTGAACGTGTGGACACAGCAGCGGCCGGCATGTCATGATGAAATGGATCCTGGTACTGAGCGGCCCAGCGGGGTCAACCTCTGTGATTATCGCCAGCGTGCCTTATTGTACACATACTACTATTGCCTCCAGGTTAATAAAATTAAATTAAAATTTAAATCATAACATATCTCTGTGGGGAGAATATGTAACACATATCTCTGAGAAGGGGAATATGGTTTTTAATACATTCTGGCCTGCGCTGGTTTTCTCCTTGACATTCTGGGCTACAACCTGCAGGTGGGGGACGTAAACCGCCACCTACTCTGGGTGCACAAGGTGCACCTGCACCACCATGATGTATGATACCTAAAGAGGCCTGGCATGAGTGGGGTGGAACCGCACGCTGTATGAGGGGTCGACCACTAGGTAATTCGGTGCGCACTCAACACGGCTTTACCCCGCCGTGTCCATAGCTGCAGACCGGCGTCTGGCAGGGTTGCGTCCTGTCGCCGTACCTGTTTATCATTGTAGTGGATATGTTATGCGCCAGGCACGTGCCCGCTTTGCTAGCATTGCTGGCCGTGCCCCTGGCCTAGTGATCACGAACAAGCTTGGGGAAGGGGGCCGGGCCGACCAACAGGCAGAATTTACTAGCTGACCTCATTTATGCCGACGACATCGTACGCTCATCGAGAATTAAGCCGGCGTCTGCGCAACTTTGGCTGGACTGCCTGGCGCTCGAGGCTCGGGCTCTTGGTCTAGAAATCAGCCCCAAAACGGAAGCTCTGGCTCTTGGCAAGGCCGGGCCCCCTCCCCCACTCCGCCTCTTAGACGACGTACATCGAGGTCGATTAACTACCCTACTTCAGGCCGCTTCAAGCTGCTCGGCAGTTGGCTTCCTGACTAAGAGGATGACCTGACGACACGGCTAGGCATGGCGTGGGTGCAACTCCATGACCACGGCACCGCCGGCCGAGCGTGGTGGAGCAACCCCGCCCTGCCCCGGCTCATCAAGCGTGACCTCTTCAAGGTCGTCATTCTGACGATCCTGACCTCCGGGCGCCGAGACCTGGACACTGACGCAGGAGCTGGAGCAACGACTCAACGGCAACGTCACCAAGATGCTGCGCAAGGCACCTCAATTTGGTTTGCACATTAGTAATGAGTCCTGATTTGTACGCTGATTTGTCCTATGTTTCCCACATTCTTAGGCCCAGGCGCCTGGGCCTAGCCGGGCACCTGGCCCGCACAGATCAGCTGTACATAGACACATCCGATAGTTAAGCTGGCACCAAGCCCGCCCAGCATATGGGCGTTATGTCCTCACCTGGCGTGCCCCCGGCCGCGCGCGGCAGGGCCGCCACCCGTGCATGGACTTTCCGAGATAGAATAGGCATGGACATGTGCTACCAGCTAGACGAGACGGGCTCGATCACAATCGGGCAGCCTCCTGGTTTGTCCGTATTGTAGCTACGGAGGCAGATGGTACGCAAGGATAGATGGCAAGTAGTGATGAAGGAGACCAACCCAAAGTCTGTGGGGGCTCCGCGTGTGACCGTGTATGGCATTCATAGCAATTCATATCAGCAAGTCATAGCCGTGGTGCCCACAACCCTGTAACTAGGACCTAGATAGCTTACATAATCCATTCCATCCCATGTTCCCCTCCCACTGAGGACTCCGACTGAGGATGCTCACGTGACGCAGTCAAGTGTCTATATTAACTATTAATTTATTAATGGGATGGCTAGGAATGTCCAGATTTCATCAGCCTAACATGGGTGTGACTACATTATCAAGGAGACAACCAGCGCAGGCCAGAAATCGGGAGAAATCGGGACATTATGGCTAGTCTCGCTCGTGGGGGCTTCCACAGCTGGTTGTTGACGATCAAGTCCCCGCCCCTCCAGAACGTACACCTTGGGCTTCTTCGCCGGGTCTTGCTTGTGGCGGACTGGGTACTGCGTCGTCCCCAGGTCGCGTCGCTGCTGCTGCTGAGCGGGGCTCAGGTCGTCGTCCAGCGTCCAGGGGAGGTCGTGCAGCTTCGATCTTGCGGTGCACAACTGATCTCGAGGAACAGACGCTTGTCGATCCTCCATAGGGAACGGAAGGTAAGCAGGACTGGTGGGGGTACCGCCTTGTCCCGTGAGTGGGGAAGGCGGTGCCCAGTGCCCACGCAGTTCAACTTTAATTACCCGTACAAGTTGCATGGGTAAGGAGCTTGCTCCTGACCTTGTCCTCAAGAGACGTACTTGGCCGTCTCCCCATGCCTACGGGCTATCACAGAAAGTCAACGGCCGGAGGGCGCCGGCGGCCCGGCCGGCGCGCGCAGCCTGGCCGGCCAGGGCATGCCACGTGAGGACAAAACGCCCGGGCTGTGCGGGCTTGGTGCCAGCGTCGGCTAAATGCACGTATGACATGCAACTATATTCCTTAGCTAGGACACATGGCGATCCAACGTACGTCGCATGAGGAATAGATGAGTGAAGTGATAGATACATAGGAAACTGATCATGCAATCATAGAAACCAAGTCCAGGCTGACTTCCGCAATTAGAACGAAACTTCGATCGGAGTCTGCCACACTACATCATCAATTCAAACAGCCCTTTGCATGGCAAGAGCGAGAGGGGAAACACATAAGTTTATTATAAACACAGTTTGGGAGCAAATATGAACAAGCGTCCCAAGGTTCCATTATCTTTATTTATATGGCAAAAAAAATATGAACAATAGCTCATACATGCGAGCGCGACACTAGATGAGGTGAGGCGTGAATCGATTACACAATCACAAATGCGCGGCGTGTCAATTTTCAGCAGCGGAGCCCTTGGATAGGGAGTCCGAAACGTCCCTTTTAGCCTGCAGGAGTCCATGTGACACAAGCACGCACAATGATTCAAAAATTTCACCATGTCAGCTGATTGCATACAACATGAACGCCCATGCGGCATACCAACACAGAACCATGTATTCATGACGCCACGAGCTAAATGTCCTGCGTTCCATCCCCATGCAGCCAGGTTGCAATGATGAAAACTCTCTTCTGCAACTCCCTTCTGCCGGAAACATTCCTGGAGAGGAAGGACATAGACTGGCCTGACCAATTAACGTGCACAAAAGGAAACACCGACTCTGGCCCGACATCTGCTTTTGGGTCCACCAGGATGTCCACAAGATTTCCCAGGAGAGTGCCCAGAACGATGCCCAGAACGTGCATTCCATAGCAATCCTACCTCATGCGACTGCGAGCCTCAGAAATTCAAGCACGGTAGCCTTCTATATACCGGGGCTCGGCACTCACCGTCAACACACTTTTCTCCCAGGGGGCGCCGTCCTCCGGGACAAAGGGTTCGCCTAGTTCCTGCGCCCGTCACATGCCGCGGCACGCCAAAAAGTCAGGAACCCAGGTGAAACGTGAGATAGGGGGAGGCGTAGTGATCAAGGGAAGAGGGTCAGGGAGCGAGGGAAAGTGTGTGAGTGTGGGCTGTGCAGCTGGCGAGGCTGTTGTCGCTGTGTGGGGCGGTGAACTTGGTGGCGAGTGGATGGCTAGAAAGGGGAGCATGTATGCACATGTGCAGGAGATAAGAGAAGCATGAGGAAGCGAGAGACGTCAAGGGAACAAGAGCAAGAGTGAGCAAGAGTGAGCAAGAGTGAGCAAGAGTGAGCAAGAGTGAGCAAGAGTGAGCAAGAGTGAGCAAGAGTGAGCAAGAGTGAGCAAGAGTGAGCAAGAGTGAGCAAGAGTGAGCAAGAGTGAGCAAGAGTGAGCAAGAGTGAGCAAGAGTGAGCAAGAGTGAGCAAGAGTGAGCAAGAGTGAGCAAGAGTGAGCAAGAGTGAGCAAGAGTGAGCAAGAGTGAGCAAGAGTGAGCAAGAGTGAGCAAGAGTGAGCAAGAGTGAGCAAGAGTGAGCAAGAGTGAGCAAGAGTGAGCAAGAGTGAGCAAGAGTGAGCAAGAGTGAGCAAGAGTGAGCAAGAGTGAGCAAGAGTGAGCAAGAGTGAGCAAGAGTGAGCAAGAGTGAGCAAGAGTGAGCAAGAGTGAGCAAGAGTGAGCAAGAGTGAGCAAGAGTGAGCAAGAGTGAGCAAGAGTGAGATGTGCTCGTGTGTATCGGCGAAACAGAAACATTCTAGAAAACTTCTTGATAATCATCCCCCAGGCAACCAGTAAAGACAACCTCATTGCATACCCTCTAGTGTGAACCTTCCACATACAATATGGTGTTTCTGCTTCATAAGACAGAGCTTTAGCAATTCGGGTTTTTTCTGCACCTGTAGGAAACCATTCAATGGAGAAACATCAATTCATGATCGTTTCTTTTTTAACGATTCCCCCAAGCACACGCACCTCACTGCTGTCCGGCGCGGGGCCGCCGACTCGGTCGTCCAGGAGTGTCTTCTTCCATCTGCCACGCCAGGCACGGGGTGGCAGCGAGAAAATAGGAATTGGGGGAGCAGAGGGAGGACAGGGCAATGAATGGGAGGGAAAGGATCAACAAAACACAGGTTGCGTAAAGAGACAAGGCAATCATAGCATCAGAATGACATGTGGCAATACAAAAATGCTACCAAATGCAGGAGCCGCGCCCACCATCCTGAGCAAGGTGATGTCCCGAATACCAGCCAGCAGATTTGCGATAGCCCAGGTCACGCTTCACCAGCACTTCAAATAGTAGTATCAAAGCAATAAATGCAAAGAAGCAAACAACTCAAGTGGGCCTAATTTAGTGGACCTCATAAAATCAGAATCAGGACGCAAATTCTTATACAAATTCCTCATGCTAAGCATAAATCTCAGGCACATCTACAAGTAGCTGCAAAACCCGCTCCCACCATACCTCACGTCGCTATAAGGCAACCCACCGCAACGCTCATCATAGCTCACTGTCAGTATAGACCTCAGTCAGTATAGCCCTCCAGGTGTGTATTTGTAGCTCACAGTCAACAGTCAACTGTCATCAGGCAGCCCGCCTCTCTCGTCGCAACTCTTGGTCACTATACCCCCCCGTCTCGGGTCACTATAAGCCACCCACCTCTCTCGTTGTAGCTCTCGGTCGCTCTCCAGCTCGGCCGTGGTTTTTGTAGAGCGCTGCTTTAAGAGGGGGGGAGACGGGGCGACCAAACGAGCGAGGGGGGGAGGGGGGAGGGGGGCAGGCCCACCGGGGATGTGGTTGCGGACGATAGACAACACGTGTAAGGCCTCAACGTCGCAACTTTTTCTTTACCAAAGGGAAATGGACGATGTCATACATGCTGAGTAAGGGACAGGAAGAACCCACGAAAGGGCCGGTGCTCTGAGGGGGAGAAGTGGGCCAACGGGTGCAGATGGGAGCATCAAGCTTAGTTGGCCTGAGGCATGCAGGTGAGGACCGGCCTCTGAGGATATCTGTGCATTCCGTGCTGGCATTGCTCTGAGTCTTGTACTGCGGACGAGTTAGGCCAAGAGGCAAGGACAATGATTGTCCCATAAAAGCACTTCGTCTATGTCTTACGACCAAACTGTGAGAGATAGTAGCAGGGAAGTAGCAGTAATCATGTCGCCTTCAAACAATACACACTACAGCACCCAACGGGCGCTGAAAGTGGTCGTCCCAGCCATGGCTCGCGGTGCCCCTGTGCACTGGCGCTCTAGATAGGCAGCCGCACTTCTTGCTTGTGGTTTGGTGCACGTTTCTTGCCCGCTCGCGTGTGTGGTAACTACCAACCAAGTAACACCTCAACCCCTTCATGCCTAGGCACTGTCATCCACGCACGCGACGACAGCGTACAAAACGGATCCTCATAAAACCGCCACGCGGGCGGGTCACGACACACATTCATGACTCCCGCACGCCCCCTTCTCTCCGCCATGACCAGGTGAAGCACCAGTAGGCCACGCTCTGGCTTGCCACACACCAACGGGCCACGCTCATCCGGAGAGTGACCCCGCACGACCCTAGGAGTGGCGCTTGTCATAGGGTGACGGCTGACGGCATATCATGGGAAGATCACTGTACGTGCCTCTACTCGAGCCGGGAAGTACCACGGCAGCATGTCATGCTTGACCGCTTTTGTAGAGGCACATATAGTAACTTTTTCTCACAGGGCGGCATGAGCGTGGCAACACCCTGGTCCTATGAGCAAGGGTGTAGCTGCATCGTCTTATTGACCTAGGCAAACGTCAAGCAAACGGGAGCAACACGGCAACTGGGCGTCAAAGTACCACTATTTCTTCAACTAGTACAGATGAGCTAGTTTCTTCAACTAGTACAGAGGAGCTAGTTTCTTCAACTAGTACAGAGGAGCTAGTTTCTTCAACTAGTACAGAGGAGCTAGTTTCTTCAACTAGTGCAGAGGAACTAGTTTCTTGAACTACTCTAGCGGATCCATGCAAACATTAGAAACCTTCTTTAACTACTTTAGCGGATCCATGCAAACATTAGAAACCTTCTTTAACTACTTTAGCGGATCCATGCAAACATTAAAACGTTTTCGTGGGTGCACAGCGATACCTGTTTCCGCAGCAGAGCTTGCCGGTAGAGCATCATGCCAATGACCATTGCGCTCGCGCCCGCCAGCGCTGCCATGCCCATCGCGGCCGCCATCGAGCCCTGGTGACAGGTGTCAGTTTACAGACATGCATCGACGGGCGCAGTCGAGGTACGCATACGAGTAGGGGTGGGCTAATGACTAGCACAAGGAGCACTGATGGAAACCATGGAGCCCTAGTGACAGGGGCCAGGTACAAGGAATGGATTTACATATATGAGGTGGGTGAAACACAAGATGATTGGAGTCTTGGGCGAACATGCTGGATGGCGAGTGGCGCCCGATACATCCGAGGAGCAACACAGATGAACAAATCATTCAGGGTGGCGGCGATTTTGTGACCAGCTGCAGCCAGGAAGTGCACGGTGTTTGTGGCAGAGCAGCACAGCCCAGGCATGCTGTCTATATACTATAGTCACAGCCTTTCTTCTTGCCTGCAAGCCACGCCGCGGATGCGTGCGGGGAAGACTTGCGTTGACGAGTGGCTGGTCAGTCATCACCATATGGTGCCCGCGCACCCACCTAGTGCCAGCGTACCCACCTGGCGCAGCGGCCAGGGTGCATCATTGGGTAGCAACAAAATAATGCCTGCCAGCAAAATCATGGTGCGACCACTCGTCCTCACGGCGCCATCGCAGCACGTGCACCCACCTCCCCGTATGGACAGCCTTGGGTAGCCACCATGGCGAATCCACCACGGCGTCGCGCCAGCGCCCCCGCCTGCTACCGCACCCGCCGACAGCAGCAGACATACGTACCAACCAAACTGGCTAATAGCAGTCCCCTCTAGGTGCGCACGTAGTGGCGCTTGCTATCTCTAGCGCACCCACCCACTTGCGCACATAGTGGCGCTACATCTCACGCCTACCCCTGCAGACATACGTGTTGAGCAGCAGCCATGTGCACCAGCAGCACGGCGCGAGCGCAGAAAGCACACCCACCTGGGGCAGAGGCATGGCCAGTGGCCGGCTGGCCCCCAGCGCGCCGGGTCGCAGTGTCAGGTTTTGGAGCGCCTGCTTCCCAAGTGTGGGCAGGCTGAGCGAGGGCTGCGCTGCGGGCGAGCTCTTCGGCTGCAGTGGGGCATGGGGGCAGGCAGCCGGGAAGAGGAGAGGAAAACACGGGGGCAGGGCACATAGGGAAGGGGGAAGTGGCATGAGGCAGTGCATGCAAGGGGAGAGCGCTCAGGCAGGAGGCAAGGAACCGGTAGAGGGAGGGAAGGGGAGGGAAGATACAGGGTACCATACTACGGAAGGGGGTGCGCGGGCCAAAGGAGGGAGGAGGGGGGAGGGTTGAGGATATGGCAAGGTATGGGCACAGCATGGGGGCAGGAAGCACCGGACGCAAGGATCGAGGGGTAGCGAGGCAGGGAGCAAAGGGTGCACGGGAGGAAAGGGGGGAAGGGTGCACAGGGTCACAGCGTGGGGCACACGCAGGGGAGAGGGAAGGGGAGTGAATAGCAGTATACACATAAGCAATGAAGGGGAGCGGGGGCAACCAATGGAAAGGCAAGGAAATGACGAGGTGCGGATATGTGAACCGAATATAGGGGGATATGGGTAGTGGGCGTGTGGGCAGCAATATAGCGTGGCCACTGCCATGCCTCTTGTGCGGGAGGAGCGAACAGATGTATAATCCAAGAAGTGCAAAAAGATAGAACCGTTGGCCATGCCTGGCTCCAGGATGGCTGCTCTTCAGCAGTGAATGCTCTTCATTAATAAGAATAAGGGGCATGGGTTTGGATGCGACCTGAAAATGGGCCATCGTGAGCGGACCCTTAGCGGTTTAAGTTATAAATAATGAGCTAAGCCCAGCCACAGCGCGTCGCAAACCGCCCACCCCGACACCGCTTGCATTACGTAACAGCTTGTGGAAGGGGTTGCCATAGCTGATGATTCGATCACGACCTGATCCAAGACATGCAAATCTAGCATACAGGCCGCTGGACAAACAAAACAAAATGCCAAAATTGGCTCATGAAGCGAGAACAGGGCCGTACATTTGTAGCTGCCACTGCACCCCATTTCAACAGAGGGAGTCGCCGCTACCCAGAAAATATAAACACAGATATAGACTGGCACCACCTCGTGTATATGCTGGCTGGCACTACCCCTTCGGCATGCACAACTTGGCAGCAGCTGCCACCACTGTCGTCCCTTTAGCGTCTCCCCATCACCCACCGGCCACCGCCACCACCCACCCCTTCCCCATCGATCGCCCATTCTCTTCCCATCGCCCATCGCTGGGCACCGCCCATTGCTTTCCTGCTCCTCTAGCCAGCGGACCCCCTTCCACCGCGTGCGTGTGCATGCGCGACTCACCGCGGGCGTGGGCGTTGTCGCGGGGGCTGCCACCGCAGCCTTCTTGGTGGCGGTCGCGGTGGCGGCGGAGCGCTGCGCGGCTGCCTTGAGGGCGGCCTGCTCCAGCTTGGTGATGCGCTGAAGCTGCTCCTCCTGGAGCGGTAGGGGGTAGGGGGGACAGAGGATGAGGGCAGAGGGGGGGGGGGACAGTAGAGGGGGAGGAGGATGAGGGCAGAGGGGGGGGGTACAGTAGAGGGGGGAGGAGGATGAGGGCAGCGGGGGGGAGGGGTACAGTAGAGGGGGAGGAGGATGAGGGCAGCGGGGGGGGGGGGTACAGTAGAGGGGGGACAGAGGATGAGGGCAGAGGGGGGGGGGTACAGTAGAGGTGGGAGGAGGATGAGGGCAGAGGGGGGGGGGGTACAGTAGAGGGGGAGGAGGATGAGGGCAGAGGGGGGGGGGGTACAGTAGAGGGGGGAGGAGGATGAGGGCAGAGGGGGGGGGGGTACAGTAGAGGGTGGGGGAGGATGAGGGAGAACTGGAGAAGTGGTAGGGGGGGGAGGGGGTACGAGGGATGGTGAGAGGGGACGGGGGACCATGCGGGCCACGTGGATCGGGATGGGGAGGAAGCGGGGGAGAACAAGGGGAAGAGGGAGGGCAGGGGCAAGGGGAGGGCAAGGGTAAGGGGGAGGGCAAGGGTAAGGGGAGGGCAAGGGTAAGGGGGAGGGCAAGGGCAAGGGGAGGGCAGGGGTAAGGGGGAGGGCAAGGGTGAGAGGGAGGGCAGGGGCAAGGGGGAGGGCAAGGGCAAGGGGGAGGGCAAGGGCAAGAGGGAGGGCAAGGGCAAGGGGGAGGGGGAGGGCAAGGGCAAGGGGGAGGGCAAGGGCAAGGGGGAGGGCAAGGGCAAGGGGGAGGGCAAGGGTAAGGGGGAGGGCAAGGGTAAGGGGGAGGGCAAGGAGGGGGGGAAGCAAGGGGGAAGGAGGAGGGAGAGAACGGGGGAGTGGAGAGGGAGGGCAATGGGGTGGGGCCAGAGAGGAGGGCAAGGGTGAGGGGGGAAAAGGGGAGATAAAGGAGGGGAGGGAGACAGAAGAAAAGGCCGAAAAAGGGCTGTTGCAGAGATTGAAAAGGACGGAACAGGAAACGGGGTGGGCGGGGTGAGGGTTTGTGCTATCATGATATGGCTTGCACTGCCACCATAAGTCTTACGACAATCCGTACAGTTAACCAAGCGTGCGCACCACTGCACATACCATGATGGCGTTGTAGACCTCCAACGACAGCGTGCCCATGACGCCCGTCTGGGGCAGCCCGTTCTTGGCCTGCCAGTTCATCAGCGCCAGCCGTGTCTGCCAGCACAACAAGCGCAAGTTTCAAACAAATGCAAGTTTCCACGTCCACAGGCAGCGCCCAACAACCCTAAACCCTATACATGTGAGACTACGTAGGATGCCCCGCGTCGGGTCAGGGATCCCACAGAGAAAAGGGATCCCACAGAGAAAAAAAATGAAGGCAAAGTGTTTCGTGACAGAAAAATTACGGCAAAGAGATGCTTCCGGGATACAAGAGGCACGCTCTGTGCTGCAGGGTCGTGGAGTGAACAAGCAACGACTCGGGCTAGGCTGTGATAGAGCGGACCTGGGCATGCGTGGACCCATGATTTGGACCCCAGCACGACTTGACAACAACTAGAAAGGCCTGCGACTTGAAGAGGCCCTGGCCTACTGTCTTCCGATAGCTGCTATCGTCAGCTGCCTCCTTGCCAAGATGGTGCAGGCAAGTGCCGTAATGTCACGCCACGCCACGCCACGCCACGCCACGCCACGCCACGCCACGCCACGCCACGCCACGCCACGCCACGCCACGCCACGCCACGCCACGCCACGCCACGCCACGCCACGCCACGCCACGCCACGCCACGCCACGCCACGCCACGCCACGTCACGCCACGCCACGCCACGCCACGCCACGCCACGCCACGCCACACCACCCCATGCCACGCCACGCCACGCCACGCCACGTCATGTCACGTCAAGGTGCGCTTACAAGGGGGCTTACACAAGTTTGATACCATCAAGTGGTGCAGCAAAGGGACGCAGCGCCCACCTGCTGCCCGAAATAGCCCGTGCAGCCGTCCGCACTCTTGAAGAACCCCTGCGAGGCGAGGAACTCCTGGAGCGCCTTGACCGCGTCGCCCTGGTCCCCCTGCTGCAGGACCAGACCGGTGAAGTCGTATGCGCCCTCCTGCAGGCACGAGGTAAAACACGCGCGGTGGGGATGGCGGTGGGTGGTGGGAGTGAAGAAGACGGTGGGGGGGGGGGAGGCGGGCGGGGGGGGGGGGGAGAGAGAGAGAGAGAGAGAGAGAGAGAGAGAGAGAGAGAGAGAGAGAGAGAGAGAGAGAGAGAGAGAGAGAGAGAGAGAGAGAGAGAGAGAGAGAGAGAGCGTGAGTGAGTGCGTGAGTGCGTGAGTGCGTGAGTGCGTGAGTGCGTGAGTGCGTGAGTGCGTGAGTGCGTGAGTGCGTGAGTGCGTGAGTGCGTGAGTGAGTGAGTGAGTGAGTGAGTGAGTGAGTGAGTGAGTGAGTGAGTGAGTGAGTGAGTGAGTGAGTGAGTGAGTGAGTGAGTGAGTGAGTGAGTGAGTGAGTGAGTGAGTGAGTGAGTGAGTGAGTGAGTGCGTGAGTGCGTGAGTGAGTGCGAGAGTGAGTGAGTGCGAGAGTGAGTGAGTGCGTGAGTGAGTGCGTGAGTGAGTGCGTGAGTGAGTGCGTGAGTGAGTGCGTGAGTGAGTGCGTGAGTGAGTGCGTGAGTGCGTGAGTGCGTGAGTGCGTGAGTGCGTGAGTGCGTGAGTGAGTGAGTGAGTGAGTGAGTGAGTGAGTGAGTGAGTGAGTGAGTGAGTGAGTGAGTGAGTGAGTGAGTGAGTGAGTGAGTGAGTGAGTGAGTGAGTGAGTGAGTGAGTGAGTGAGTGAGTGAGTGAGTGAGTGAGTGAGTGAGTGAGTGAGTGAGTGAGTGAGTGAGTGAGTGAGTGAGTGAGTGAGTGAGTGAGTGAGTGAGTGAGTGAGTGAGTGAGTGCGTGAGTGAGTGCGAGAGTGAGTGAGTGCGTGAGTGAGTGCGTGAGTGAGTGCGTGAGTGAGTGCGTGAGTGCGTGAGTGCGTGAGTGAGTGCGTGAGTGAGTGAGTGAGTGAGTGAGTGAGTGAGTGAGTGAGCGAGTGAGCGAGTGAGCGAGTGAGCGAGTGAGTGAGTGAGTGAGTGAGTGAGTGAGTGAGTGAGTGAGTGAGTGAGTGAGTGAGTGAGTGAGTGAGTGAGTGAGTGAGTGAGTGAGTGAGTGAGTGAGTGAGTGAGTGAGTGAGTGAGTGAGTGAGTGAGTGAGTGAGTGAGTGAGTGAGTGAGTGAGTGCGTGAGTGAGTGAGTGAGTGAGTGAGTGAGTGAGTGAGTGAGTGAGTGAGTGAGTAGATCAGGCAGCCATGCAACGACCTTGTGTACATGGAAGCGGCGCAATCTGCTGGAACTGTAGAAAAGGAACATGTCGCGGAATGCTCAATATTCGCGGAATGTTCAGTATGTCAACACAATGCGTTGACTACACTCTGACATGAGGGGATCACACAATGACCGGAGGGACATCGCGTTATGGCGAGTGTGCTGCGACGCAACGCCGTCATGGCCACCTTAGGACTAGTTAGGGAGGCAACGACAATAATCAGGGAGGCAGCGGCAGGATGCTATGAGCTCACAAAACAAGGAGACTTGACAAAAGGAGTGTCAGAGACCACCACCTGGCGAGGAGGTGAAGTCTGACGCTTGGATCTATGCATAGGTTGATGCATTTGTAGCATTGATGACAAGTATTGCACACATCGAATGCTGGCATGGCATAGCGGTTCAAGTGATAAAAATATAAAAAATTTGACAAGGGCGGATGCCCTGTGAGCTAGCCTGGAATCCGTATCCTCGCAACATAAGACGACTCCATAAGAGTCTACCCCAGAACTGATCGATATATCCTCGCAAAGATATTTTGCTGACGCAGTAGAGCACACTCGATTATCCTTGAAATGCGCCCCCCACGATAGGGGCATAGAACTGGCTTGCAAGCTATAACTGAGGTGGTGGAAGCAAGTGCAACGACACGGTGAGTGCTTTTGAAGAAAGTGCAACGAGACGGTGAACGCTTTCGTTTCCATTCAGCTGTCCCAAAGGCAGGCTAGCGGGCTAGACATCTATAGATAGGGAAGCATCTATGGATACGGAAGCAAGCCGGGCAGGAGATGGACAACAAGGCCGTGGAAGCAACCAGGGTAAACACGAGCACCATGCGTAACTATGTGGGGAAAAACCTTGCTGTACAGTGGAGAGCAGGAGATGCCTTGCTGGTGGTGGCGGTGGGGAAGGGGAGGGGGGGGGGGGGAGTTAACCATAGCCTTATACGGGGTATTCTGCTGACGCGGTAGAGCACACTCGATTACTGCCACAGTCATCATCGGCCATCGAAAAGTAGGGTGATGGCCAGAAGGATGGCAGCCATATTCAGAAGCTAAAACTGAAACTGAATGCAGCATCTTCAGCAGCTGGTGCGCATAAAGCCATCTTCAGCAGTTGTTATGCATGCAGCCGTCTTCAGCAGCTGGTGTGCATGCAGCCATCTTCAGCAGCTGGTGTGAATGCAGACAACTTCAGCATTTGTAATGCATGCAGCCGTCTTCAGAAGCTGGTATGCATGAAGCCATCTTCAGAAGCTGGTATGCATGCAGCCATCTTCAGCATTTGTAATGCATGCAGCCGTCTTCAGAAGCTGGTATGCATGAAGCCATCTTCAGAAGCTGGTATGCATGCAGCCATCTTCAGAAGCTAAAAATGCATGCAGCAATCTTTAGAAGCTAAAAATGCATGCAACCATCTTCAGAAGCTAAAAATGCATGCAGCCATCTCCAGAGGCTGTTATGCATGCAGCCACCTTCAGCTGCTGGTATGCATGCAGCTATCCAGTCCAACTCTTGGCCTGCATGGGATGAATGGCTTGTGAACCAGTCATCCAATGACTAACAGGTCTCTACATGCACATAAACCACCAGCCGTTGATTGACCACGCTTTTGCCAAACTCACGGTGAGCCTCCTAGTCATGCTCAGTGCAGGGATGCCTTAGGAGGGAAAATCTGAGGGAAGGAGGCACTAGGCGATTACTTTCCAGAGCATACTATGGCAAAGGCACCATGAAACTCAATGTTGATAACGCAGAGCAAGACTTTTCTCCTACGGCCACAGCCTACGCACGGTCACAGCCTTTGACCGGATCTCGAATGCCCGGTGGTGAGCCTCGACTTCACAACTCTCTCCCCCCTCGCACATGCGCATGTGAGGGATCAGCGAGCGTGCCTCGACACCCTTCTGAATGTACGGCATCGACACCCTTTTCAATAAACGGAGGAGCCGGAAGCTTGGGTTTCACGGCACATCTTCCGCGTATCATTACCGTGCTAGGATTGCCAATACATGCTTCATTTAGGACGACATGGGGCTCGAGTGAGGACAGATCCGGCATCGCCAACATAGAAGGCTAGGCTTTTGTCCAGTAAATAAAAAGAGGCTGCACGTATAATGGTAATTAGATTATTTCAACTGTATGTCATGCTTGAGAGATCGTCAATTGCTTGATCATCAGCACAATCCAGCAAAGTGCCGTCGATCTTACCACGCCAAGCGACTTGAGCTTCGCCACGTTTGCGGCTTGCCCTCCGAAAGCGCAGCTTGTTTTGACCGGGGTTTGAACACGCACTTTAGACGCTGCCGTCCACTTTACGAATTGTCCCGCGAATTCCCCTTTGCAGCCCGAGCTGGGTGTTGCAGACGCAATTACACGACATTCGGACCCCGGGAAGGCGCAAGTCGTGGTAAATGCTGCCGCTTGCAGATGCGCCATTGTGTCTACCTTGTGACCTTGTCCCTCACTCCAACATGAACGTGCCTCCCGACATAAGGGGCAGAGACGCGAAGGCAGATATGGAATCCCGAAGGCAGGTAAAACTGACGTCCCGATAAAGGTAATAACTGATGGCTTCCCCTGTCTGCAGTCGCTGACCGCGAGCCGGGTATTACGCTGGGCAGCGCGACTGACCGTTGGGAAATCCCCCCCGGCGCGTAGGTATTTATGAAGCAAGCCCGTCACCTCCCCGTCACTCCGTCACGCTGCTTGTTTCGGCGTACGTCGTTGCGCCCGTCGCAATGTCCGTCGCGTTGGCCGTCGCGCCCCCCCCGATCTGTGATCTGCCAGCGACCATGGTACTAGGGTTAGTCAGTTAGTTGAATCCCGCGACGCACACGGCGGAAACCCTGTCGGAGTGTCGGTACGCCGGCGGAACTCAACTCAACTAAACTCAACTAGGCAAAAAATAATGCTGCCCGTTTGCGGCGTGGGTAACGTCTAGTAATTAATTACTACTGTACGACAACAACAGAGTAGGACAGAGTCAGGGGTCAGCTCACCAGCGAAGGGGAGGTTTACTGTATGAGACCCTCTGGCGGTTCCTTACTGGACCATTTTCGATTTACGTTGCCATTTTCTGTCCCAGCCACTGTGACGTCAATTTTTCAGCGATGATCAATTTACTAGGTAGTTTGGAGTGTCACCCTTCATGCATGTTTACAGGATTCTGTCCACACTCCACAGCCCATTAAGAATTCATGAACACCTTGATCACGTTTGAGAATTCGTGCAGATCTGCCTTATACCGGTAATTTACCTTGCTAATCTACACATGGCTTTCAATTTAGATAGTAAGCTTCCGGAGAGATCGCCGGTGAGGGGCTGTCTTAGTCGCTGCGTTTTGCTGGCTTTCCTCGTCCTGGCCCCGGCCGGCACCGTGTTATCCCAGGTTACAATCCCGCAAATCAGCGAGGCATGCATGCAGGCCATGGTGAGGGCGCTGCTCAGCACGAACCCGCTCATGAGTTTCCCAGCCTGCCCGAACCTGCTGACCCAGGGTTTCAACGAAGCTTGCGCCTTGTCGATGGCAAGCGCGCTGTCAAACATGCAAATGCCGCGCCTCCCGGAATGCGAATCCCTCCCTCCCATCCAGCCCCTCCCATGCGACGCCGAGATGATATATGCGCTGTCTCCCGTGAGCAACCTGCTCGCGCTGCCGTCCTGCCAAGACGCAATTTCCACGGGCGACGACGGCATCCTCGCTCTCACAAACCAGCAGCCCTGTCTGGAGTCCATGCTCCGCGCCCACCGGACTCTGACCTCTCTCATTAATTCCGCCGTCTGCGGCGCTTTCAGGGCCCGATTGAACGGAACCACCTTCATTCCCCCGCGCGCCAACTACACGTGCGCCGAGGCGCTCGGGAGCGTCCGGGCCGAATACCAGGCGTCCCTGGGGAACATCACCGCGTGTGTCAACATGATGGAGCTCCAGGCTGGCACCGCGACCATGCAGGATTCATGCGCCAACATGACAGCTGGCATGATCGCGCACGCGCGGTCGGTGCTCGAGTCCCCCCCCTGCCAGGCGGTCGCGGAGCCGTTTGCCGTCTCGGCCGAGTGCCGGGACAGCATCGAGGGCACGCTGGCGGCGGTGCGCGGCAACGTGAGTGCAATGGCGGGTTATCCCGATTGCCGCCGATTTGCGGGCCTTGACCACATGGGCCGCTGCCCCGTGTTCAACGAGACGGCCTCTTATGCTTGCACCTGTCTCTCGGCCGCCGTAACCGAGGCCGGCAAGGTTGCGTCGGCGTTGCGGACGACAGTGGACATATGCACGCTGAACATCTCCAGGGGGTACCTGGACGAGTTCAACTTTGGGCCCAGCATCCCCGCGTGCCGCAACGACACCGCGTTTCAGGATGCGATCCGCCGCTGTGGCTTGTCGAGCAGCTACAGGCTGTACACGGCTGACCTGGCAGCCGCATCGATCGACACAGACAGTGGAGGAGTGTGCTGCGCGCCGAACCCAAACAATGGAGGGGTGCCCCTTGTCCCTGGTCTGGCATCGGTGACCCTCGCCTCGTTGCTATTATCCGCACTGTATGTGTTGTTTATGTAAAGGACCGGACGAGCTGTCTTGATATTGCTATTATTTTGCCTCGTGGCAGCACAGCGCCGAAGGCCATGTGTGCCTGCTGGGTGGGCCCTGCGGGGATGCGCTTCAACTAATGAGACTTGAGATAAGTTATGTCCTTGAGACAGGTCAAGTGGGCCCAGGTCATAGAGGACAACAACCCCCCTGCAGTGGGGAAGGAGCGTGTTTGCAAACGCGGGAGGCATGCTACACACGACCCCTAGGGTCGCTAGCACCATAGATATAGAATAGGATTGTTTTTGTATATGGCTTGTACATAGCTTAGACCGGTAGGATTGCGTGTACCCATCCATCCATCCATCCATCCATCCATCCATCCATCCATCCATCCATCCATCCATCCATCCATCCATCCATCCATCCATCCATCCATCCGTCCGTCCGTCCGTCCGTCCGTCCGTCCGTCCGTCCGTCCGTCCGTCCGTCCGTCCGTCCGTCCGTCCGTCCGTCCGTCCGTCCGTCCGTCCGTCCGTCCGTCCGTCCGTCCGTCCGTCCGTCCGTCCGTCCGTCCGTCCGTCCGTCCGTCCGTCCGTCCGTCCGTCCGTCCGTCCGTCCGTCCATCCATCCATCCATCAATCCATTAATTAATTAATTAATTAATTAGGAACATAACTCCGTTGGGAGTAAATGTAGCACATATCCCAGAGAAGGGGCATATGGCTTTTAATACATTCTAAGCTACTTCCTGCAAGGGTGGGAATGTAAACGACACTTGCTCGAGGTGCACCAGGGCACCTGCACCCCCGTGATCTATCAAGCTATGCCCAGCTGAGGGGGAGCCTGTCATGGGGAGGGAAGATCAACATGGCTATGTACAAAAGCTAAGGCATGGCTTCTCAGCAGAGAGTGGCTCTCTGAGTAGTCACAGCATAACTAAATAATAAAGCTAGGCATCATCTGGTGTGTGGCGCGTCATGGGCACTCATGTACATGACTAAGTAATGTTCATGAGTCAGCTGGTATAGTCGGTGCCTGTAGTAGGCGTGCATGTACAAGGCCACGGTCTAACTATTCTACACTACTACTGCTGTATTCCCCTAAGCTGGGGCGTCTGGTGTCGCTGGGGCCGCGGTGGTCGCTGGGGTCGCGTGCCAGGACTTGTGGCCGACGTAGACAGCCGACCCATTCCAGTACACCGGCTGACCCGCCTTGGCAGCGTACGCCAATACGCCGTATAATACGGTAAATACGCCGTATTATACAATACGGCGAGGTTTGGCGTACTAACGTACTAGAAATACGCCGTATTGCGTTCTCAACGCAAATACGGCGCATAATACGTATTTTTCGCGTATTATACGGCGCCCGGCTCCGGAATTTGGCGCCAGAGCTAGTTTTGGCGTTGCTGACCTAGGCAGGTACGCAGCCTGAACCGTACTTGGGGAGTACGGGCCTACGGTTGGTCCCGCTTGTCATCTCTGCCAGTTGACGGCGTGGGTAAACGATGGCAAAACGAGACCGACTTGCATAAATATGATAGTTGACCTCCGCGGCCATGGAGGTGCAGAAATCTGACTGGTATGGGAGCATGGCTTGACATTTTGAACTGCAATTTTGCAGGCATGATCCATAGGTCCTAAACAGCGTATATCATTGGCAGGCAACGCCTGGGTGTGCGCAGATATGTCTCGACCCTATGCTCGGTGCAGCAACCTCGTTTGATCAGCGACCAGGTCGGTCGCCGTGCATGTGCTAACTGTTACTAGGCGGGAAATAAGTCGATACGTTTGTACGCGGATAGATGTGTAAAATATATTGCTGACATGTTTTATTGGCGACGACGGCCAGGAAAGCGGCTCGCAGCTACATCGATGAGGTGGGCATCCGGCTAGCTCCAGCAAGGAAGGTAATTAATCTGCGGTTTTGATCTGGTATGTGCTATCCTGTTCACGTTTTATTGCATACTGTATCAAGGTTTTGGGTCGAATCGTATACCTATCAATAAGTTCATGGTTGTAATAAGGAATTAGTTCAATTAGCAATCTATATACCATGCAGTGGATGAGTATCACACTTCATGACCTTTATGTAAACAACAAACTGTCGACACCCCCTAGGGCTCCCCCAGAATAGATTCTAGCCAGCTGTCTAGAAGAGGGCAATCGACATAGCTTTTACATTATAGCATGACTTGCCATGTATTTCTCGAGCATAGTATACTGATCTAGCCCCAACGGCTTAGAGTAGCCCCAACGGTTTAGAGTGGCATGAACGCAATCACATTAGCCCAGCCATGGCTCAGCGTGGCCATTTGCTTATGCCTTAGCAGACGCCCGTTGAGCCCACTTCACCTTTCTTGTACAGCATCAGCTATGCTTCAGCCTACCTCTGGTATCGTTAATAATGGTTGTCCCACAGTGATGCGCCCCGGCCCCGTGATGTGGATAGAGCGCTCGATGTGGCCTGCCCACCGACTGGTGGGCGGTGGCAGTGAGAGAAGCTAGGGCGCCCTCCCTCCCTCTCATTGTGTACAGGGGTTGAAGGTTCCTCTACTTTGTATTGGCACCCACGTGACGCAGTCACGTGATAATTAACTAATTAATTAATTAATTACACTTCATACAATTGATGAGACAACCAAGTGAGTGTCAAACGGCTACCGGCGACCTCTACGTGCATTGTATTGTTTTTCATCAAGATTGAGACATTAGCTAGAGTTTTTGAGAGGCACGCCCATGGGATAAACACCTTAGAATATTTTATCCTAATTGAAAATCCACTTTTCCGGTCAAAAAACCACTTTTTTTTTTTTGGCGTATAATACGCGTATAATACGCGTATAATACGGCAATACGCAATACGCCGAGGTTTTGCCGTATTGCCGTATTGCCGTACTGGCTCACACTGCGCCTTGGTCTGCCGGAGCTGGAGGTAAGTCGGCCATAGCTCCCGTCGCCGTTGTTGCTGCGCCGGGGTCAAGTCGTCGCCCACGGTGAAGGGAGTGTTCTCGAGCCGCTTGCGGCGTCTGAGAAACGAAATCTTGTCCGCTGGGGTCTTAAAGATGAGAAGAAGCGGGGGTGCCCCGGCCTTACCCCGCGCGCGGGGAAGGCGGTGGGCGACCAGCTTAATCTCACCAAGAAGGCCCATGCGATCAAGGATTTTGCTCTCAAATGCACGTGCAAGCTTCTCTGAATTCTCACCTTCCTCCATGTCGAAGTTCTTGAGTATGACGTTAAGGCTGCGCTTGCATGGCGAGCTCGGCCTCCTAGCGGAGGAGGTCGAGCTTCTGCTGCTGGAGCTGTGCTGCAACGTTCTGCGGAGGTGGTGGAGGTGGTGTGTTGCTTAAGCATGTCCGCCCAGGTCTGGGTGGGAGGAGCATCGCCAGCCGGGCCAGCGAGGGCTGGATTGGCGGCAATGTCCTTCACCGCCTGGGCGATGAGGCCTGCGGTGTTTTGCAGGACCTCGATGGCAATGGCATTGTCCCTGAGGCGCTGGTCGATGTCGTGGAGCTGGGCGGTGATGGCGGCGGAGGAGGGGGTGGTGGCGGTGGAGGAGGCGAGGAGGGTGGAGGTGGCGGTGGAGATGGTGGAGAGGAGGGGGAGCTCGGCAGTCAGCGTACTGCCCATGGCCGCCACATCTGTGCACAGCTCGATGGGGGCCACGTGCTGCTCGAGTGCCTCCTGAGTGAGCGGATGGAGGATTCGGTTAAGGTGGTGGTGAGGGGCTGAGGGGGCCAGATCGAGGGAGAAGAGGGCGCGTATCTGAAGGTGGTGGCGGCGGAGGGTGAGGATGGAGTCGAGGTTGTAGGCGCGCCTCTGGAAAGCATCGACGAGGCGACCTAGCTTGGTGGACTGAAGAGCTGCTTGCACAGTTCAAGAAGCGAGGCATACGATCCGCAGAACACGTAGCTCAGGATCTTGTCGTGGTTTAGCTTGTCAAAAAGGCCGGGCTGGCTGGCGTCAAAGTCGAACGTTTTCCTGTTCGGCTCGGCAGGGCGACTGCGCTTGGGTTCAGGCGACGCTGCGGGCGAGGCCAGCCCGGGAGGGGGCTGGGCGACCACTAGAGCTTGGCTAGTGGCGCCGCTGCATGCCTTCTGCATGGGCCGGAGGGCGAAGCTGCAGCCGACCTTGGCTGCAGACGTATTTTCAGGGCTTAGCACAGCCACCAGGCTGCGTTGCGCGGAGGAGCGTTTGCTCGCCATATATTGCGTAATAGCTTCGGAAAATTATATCAGCGTGTGCGTCTTAGAAAGACGAAGCGATTGTGATAGTCACAGCCGAAACTGGTGCCCAAACGTGAAAGCTATGAGCTCCGCCGTCAGCCATGGCTACCTCTTGGCTGAGGATAGGCACCTCGTGGCTCCATCCATCCATCCATCGGGGTTAATGCTCCGTGACTCCCCAACGGGAGCACGAGTCGATTAATTAAACGTATATGAGTCCATGAATAGTTGTCTCACATAGTATACTACTATGTGGCTAGTTACACAACCAGCCATAGATAGCCTTAGCCTAGTCCTTTACAGCCACGCTACGCCCTGGCTATGTTCAGATTACTTGCCCACGCTACTTGTTATGCCACGCTCACATGGGTCTTATTGCACCCACAGTTTGCCGGATCGTTAGCCTGTCCTTTAGCTAGCGCGCCCGAATGCAGCTGTGGCATGCCTTTGGCATGAAGGAGACTGGGGGTCTCTGCCCTTTCGAGCCTGTAGTGCACGCGCACAGGGATTAAAAGCACTTCGGCGCTCCGTGACTCCCCAACGGGAGCACGTGTTTATAATATTAATTAATCAATTAATTAATGTGGCTAGTTATGCGATGATTCAAGCTGGCTTTGTAGGCCTTACCAGGTCGCAGCCAGTACGTCCTTCAAACAACTAGCTAAATGAAAATATGACAATGTGCACTCGATCTCTCACCGAAAGGGCATCCTGCATGTTATGGCTAGCTCTCAAAAGCAGCTCATCAAGGCAAAGGAAAAACTCTAAATTAATCTAAATTAATTAATAGACACCTGACTGCGACACGTGAGCATAAGTCCTCAGTGGCCAACAGTCCGGGAGGGGAACATGGGATGGAATGGGTTGTGTAAGCTATCTACTAGGTCCTAGTAGTTACAGGGTCGTGGGCACCACGCCCCACAGCCCGAATCGCTGTGAATGCCATGGATACGCGGTCACACGCGGATCGAGCCCCCACAGACTTGGGGGTGGTCTCCTTCATCACTACTTGCCATCGATCCTTGCGTACCATGAAAATAAAAAATAATTAAATTATAACATGCCTCCGTTGGGAGATCATGCAGCAAATATTCCTTGGGTGCATAGGTGGAGGTGGGAGAAGTCGCGTAATCAAACTATTCCTACTAACTCTAAGCTATATCTAGTTCAGAAAATCCTAACTACACTACTCAGCTGTCTCAGCAGAACGCCCCTTCCTCTTGGGGGGTGGTGGCTTGCTTGCCAACAGGGGCTGGCGTGTGAGCCTGGACAATCTTCTGCCACCTCTTCTTGTTCTGCATGGCGCAGACCAAAGTAGGGAGAGGGAGTGGGTGCGGTGTTAGAACAGGACATGAATTCAAACTGAGCTGGGACCACTAGGTCGGCCAGCAACATCTGGATGTAGTTTGCATGGCAGGTTTACCTAGCTTCCTGGGAATGTCCTTGCTTGGGGCCAGGCCAGGTCAAGATATGCCGCGCCCTGGTTGGCTAAGCCGCTGGGGGCCGGCCAGACCAAGGGCGGTGTCAACCTGGCTGGTTTGAGCAAGATGTCCTACAAATGCTATCAGTACACTGCCAATCTCGTCCGAAATACGAGGCATACCCTGGTAAAAAGACTCTAATTAATGACCTATGCTTGGAAAACCCTACATTCAGTCAGGACCTGTCGGAGCATCCTGTAAACCGTGCCGTATAGCTAGCTTAGCCGCCAGTGTGTACGTTGCGGACCGTCATGCATGTGTAGCCGCCAGTGTGTTGCGTACTATACCATCTGCCTCCATATTACTGACAAACCAGGAAAAACTCTAAAATGTGCTGATTTACCACATGTACTGCTCTTGCAGTCGACGAGGAAGGGGGCCGGAGTGGGTCTCACCAATTTTCAATTTAATTTAAATTTAACTACACGTAACTGCAGGCCTAACGTGAGCCGATAAGTCCTCAGGGAAATGAATTGCACGAGATCCGCCGTTTGTTCCCGATGACCAAGCGCCGTCAGCGCCATCCCCGTGACTTGGTACGTCACCCGGGCATCCCCGCGGCCCTTCCCTCCCCTTTGTTCAGGCGCCAGGCGGTGCACAGGATTCCCACCTCGGGATCCTGAACAGGCCTGCGACCTCGTCCGCCCCGCTCAGGCCGTCCACTGTCGCCTGCCCTTGGGCCAGCCCGGCGTGTCCAATGTCGTCAGTCCCAGTGTCTTCCCTGCCTGCGTTCACGAAAAATTTACCACAAAAGACCAACGCGGGTATACTTAGCTGCATGTGCCGACGTACTGGACATGGGTCTGCATGCGAGCTTGAACGACCGGAGGCGGGCGAGCTTGGCTAGCTTCACTCCGTTTCCCTTGATGGCAGCGTGGGGTCCGCATTATTACCTCCGCGCCCTCGATCCGGCCATGTACCCTTTGTTCGATCATGCTGTTTCCAGCCCTTGACGCCCTCCGAGGCCGGCCCGGCATCCGCCACCAGCTGTTTGCCCCGTAAACTCTCGGCACGGCGCCGGCATGCTTGCTTTCGATATAGTACTAGGACGCACTACATCGCGTGCATGCATGCGTGGTCAGCACTCAGCAGAACCAGAACTGGTTTCTCTATCTCCATTGGAGATATCCATAGGTACCGCTCTCCTCCGGGTGGTGTGTGCCTTAATTGGTACGTCGAGTCGGTCTTTCCCCACCGACTCCACCATCAAGTGTGAGATTATTGCCCCTGAGGATGACCGCTACACTACCGCCTCGTCTGCCATTACAGTAGACGACAGCTCAGATGAGGATTATATTCCCCCTTGGCTAGTGGCTATTTGGTTGGGGCATGACTATATCAAGGCCTTTGACACGGTCCTCTGGGAGGCTCTTTGGGCCATCCTAGCTCTGGATCGAGTGCCACCTGCGTTTATTGCTGCCATTCGCCGACTGTATGAGGGCTCACAGGCAGTAGTGCGGACTTCGGAATTAAGGCACCACCCCACCATTCCCCCTTCACCACGGGGTGTGGCAAGGTTGTGTCCTGTCCCCATACCTGTTCATTATTGTCGTGGATCACGTCATGCGCCGAGCACGTGCGCTTCAGTTACTGCTCTTAATAAGGGGTTCGAGCCAGGCTTGGTTGGACATCCTTAACGAGAAAGAGCACGGCGGGGTTGAACCTGGCTACCGCCTGGCCGACCTGATTTATGCGGATGACACCACCCTCATCGCGCGCCCCGAGCACATTCAGACCTGGCTGGACTGTCTGGGCCTGGAGGCGAGGGCGGTGGGGTTGGAGATCAGTGTCAAAACTGAGGCGATGGTGATTGGGGCCTCCAGTACACCGCCGCTGCCGCGCCTGCTCGACGGGACGACGGTCCCGTTCCGCGATCGCTTCAAACTGCTGGGGAGTTGGCTCCCTAGCTGGTCAACACCGCCGACGATGTGGACACTCGCATTGCCGGCCTGGCCTGGGCCGGCTAGGCTTCGTTCGCTCAACACCTACTGGCACTCCAAGGGCCTGGGCGCGCGAGCACCGCAAGCGCATGCTCTTCAAGGTCCTCGATCGTCCTCACGGTGCTCACGTATGGCGCCGAGGCCTGGACACTCACACCCACACTGGCAGCTAGGCTAGACGGCACAGTTTACAGGATGCTCCGACAGGTCCTGAACGTAGGGTTTTCCAAGCGCCCATCATCAGAGTCTTTGTATCAGGGCATGCCTCGTATTTCGGACGAGATTAGACAGCGTAGGATAGCATTTGTAGGACACCTTGCTCGCACCAGCCAGGTCGACACCGCCCTTGGTCTGGCAGGCCCCCAGCGGCTTGGCCAGCCAGGGCGGCACATTCTGACCTGGCCTGGCCGGCCCCAAGGGCATTGCCAAAAAGGTCGGGAAACATGTCACGAACTACGTACAGATGTTGCTGCTGGATGACCTAGTGGTCCCAGCCCAGTTTGAATACCGCATCCACTCTCTCTCCCTTCTTTGGACTGCCATGCAGAACAAGACGCGGTGGAAGAAGATTGTCAAGGCTCAACACGCCCGACCCTGTGGGCAAACCACCTCCCCCCAAGAGGAGGAGGCGTTTTGATAAGTAGGGTAGTTAGGATTTTTCTAGACTAGCTACTAGATTAGCGTTAGGTTAGTTCGATTACGCGGCTCTCCCCACTCCACCACCCATCAAGGAATATGTGCTACATGATCTCCCAACGGAGGCATGTTATAATTTAATTTTAATTTAATGACGCAGACGATATTTGTAACTAATTTGTGTCATTATTTTCTAATGAGATTAGCATAGTACTCCGTGGCATGCCCATGTGCATGACACTCAAGTACTTACTTACTGTGTGAGGACGCGGATGGGCCGGCCGACCTCTATTCACCCCACCACCAGCCCGACATTACCGTGCTTGCAGCTTCACTACGATGGGTAGGGTTGCCACCTCCTTATATCGATGTCTCCATGCATGCCAGCTCGGCCGCTCTCCGCTCGCATCATCCTCCGGGTGCCTGTGGATGCCGGCGCGCGCTGCTGTCGCAGTAGCCGAGCGCGACAAGTTTGCCTCCTGAGTGCGCCAATGTGGGGCCCGGCCCCACCACCGGGTCATCCGCTTTGTCCTTGGGGAGTTCGGGGCCATGGGCCCCAAGACGTCAGAGTTTTGTCACGAGTGCTGCCCGAGCGGCAGGAAGACCGCGGCGACCTCTAGGGTCAGACTGCCCCGTGGTCTGCCCGGACATGCATGGTCCTCGTATTGGCGCGGCAGCGCTTGTCCCTCGCCCTCGAACCCGCGTATGGTGGCTGATGGGTTATTCCACCGCGTCCGTGCGCCGACTTTGTTGCGACCCAGGCGGCCGTACAGGCCATTTAATTCCCTGGCCTGGTGGGCCGGCAGAGGTGTTGCTGCATGTAGTCGTAGTTCTATATGCTAGTGTTGGCTCGGTCCTTGCCTGCCATGCTGACTCTTTTATTTACGGTCCTTCTCTGTGGGTGCAGTTTCCTTATGTTGTGCACATGCCGGTCTCGTTTCTGTAAATTATGTTTCTCCATAAATACATATTTATGGGCTCTAATCATCACAGAGCACTCCCCACGGGCCCCGCGGCCCGTTGCTAGCCAGGGTAGAAGTCCGCAGGTGGAGGTTATTGGTCCTGAGGATAGCCGCTACACTACCGCCTCGTCTGCCATTACAGGAGAGGACAGCTCGGATGAGGATTACATCCCCATCTAGTGCTTAACGGTTGGGGGATGATGCAGACGATATTTGTTTAAACTTTTGTGTAATTATTTTTCTAATGAGATTAGCATAGTACTCCGTGGCATGCCTTTGCGCATGACACGCAAGTACTTACTACTTACTTACTTACTTACTCCCAACTGACATAGGAATGCTATGCGCCCCAAGCTAAATGTTTGACGCCGAAAAACTTCCACCCACTCCGGTCCCCGAAAAGAAAGTTTCCACAAACTTCAGTCGATCCAACTGGGCGGCGTTGAACTCTGATCATCCACATGATGATGTACGTGACCTTTGGGCCTGTTCTAGCGCTTTGGCAGTTAATTTGAGCAAATTTGATGTTGCATGCAGCACGGCCTGCATGCGCAAGGGTCACACTGATGCGTTTTGTGTGCAAATTTGCACCTGGCCGAGCTAGCACGTCTTTTACATGTGCATTGCTTCCACAGACGTGGGGCAGAGGCGCGCTGTCGTCAGCTGCCATCCAGGTCAGTGAAAAATATGGAAATCTGTGTGCAACATTTCATGGTACATCTGGCTCAAAGCCGAAATGTGCGAGGAAGGGGTGAGTGGTACTTGGTCCGTGCCACGCATGATCATGCCCATCGTCGTGCCCGTCGCCGTGCGGGGCGTTGAGGATGCCGAGAAGTCAACGTTCTGCGCAGCATAGTTCACATAGGCGGAGCGATGCCGCATGTCCGCCATGGCTGCCGCGGCGCAGGGAGATATGCCCACCGCGGCGCAATTCTTTTCATCGAATCGCTCCATAGCTGCCAGTGACCAGACGTTGGCCATGGATTGGTAGCATGTAGGCCTGCATGGCAAGCAATAAAAAAAAGAATATGTAATTAGATTACATGGTAATCAATGGGGTAAGGGGAAGACATGCCATAACAGCAATAAGGGCCGGCATATTGCTTTTAGAAAGTCACTGAATAGATTATAGAGGTTTACAAAAGGTGCCTTTTAGCTACGTCGACTAACATATACTGCTACTTATTTTACTGGAAAGCGACCTCAAAGGGACCGGATTACCCTCGCAAAGAGTAAACCAGGACAGCATAGGCATGACTTGGACGCTGGTCAAAGCTAGCTCGTTTCCTAGGCCGGTCTGTCTATAAATAGGAATAGGTTGTCTCCTTGATAAATAGGAGCCTGCTTGATGCCGGCCTGCCAAACTCACGCACACCTGCGTCCTGCTACCCCTGGAAATAGGGTGATCATAACAAGAGCTCTCTTTCCGAACACGAGTTGCTGCCTACTATCACATGCAACGAGGACCAGAGGGTGGCCGGTGGCGAAAAAGGCATCTTGTAAGGTCTATCACGAGTACAGCGTCATCGCTATACTCTATCCATGCGCTATACTCTATGTGGCCAAGAGGCACCGCGTGAGAAGCCCCGTTGCGCTCGTACTATCTTGGAGGTCGACTCTCTGCAGCAAAACAGGCCCAAACTCAAACATCACCACAGGGAGGGCCCCCATCCTTCCCTTCGTCACGCTAGGATTTGCGAGGCCAGCCTCACACAAGGGAATCGGATTCCACTTTTTTTTTTTTTTTTCCACGCACATGGCTGCGTGCTATCCAACTACCAACAACGCTGCATCACACCGATCTACCAAGGCTGCGTCGCTGCCTTCCAAGGCATGCGCGGAACGGGCGCGCCATGCACTCATACGCTATGCCCTTTTTGTTGCGTTCATACCATGCATGGCCTTGTGTGCTGGCACACGTGCGCGTGGCTCCCTGCCCTACCCTACCTGCGGCTACCTGCCCTACCATGGCTCGCATGATGGATACACCCCAGTCCGTCCACATGCAAGGGTTTTCCCCCCGTACCATGCATGGCTGCAAGGTCCACCGCCCCCCATGGTTCGTCCCCTCTCGTTATTCCCTTCACCCATGCATAGCCGGGGGGGGGTTGCAAGTGTACATGGCCGCGTGCTAACGCTTGTGCGTGGCCGTGTGTGTGTGTCAGGGGGTGCAAGTGTGCGCGTGTGTGTGGTGGGGGTGTAAGTGTGTGGGTGTGGTGTGGGTGTAAGTGTGTGTGTGTGTGGGTTTGGGTGTGTGGGTGTAAGTGTACGTGGCCGTGTTCCAAGGCTTTGTGCATGATGGACAACACCTAATTATGAACTACCAAACATAACGATGGATTACCGTGCATCGTCGCATCGAATGCATTCCTTCCCCACCCCCCGCTGCTTCTTCATTTTCCATTTCCCCCACCCCCCCGCTGCTTCTTCAATTTCCAATTCCCCTACGCCCCCGCTGCATTCTTTGTTTTCCTTTTCCCCTACGCCCCCGCTGCCTTCTTCGTTTTCCATTTTTCGCCTACCAAGGCTTGCGCCGCGTGCGCCCCTTGAAAGTTGACACGCCGCCGATGTGCTCCAGCAGCACGTGCCGGTACACCGCCAGCGGCCGCTTCTGGGTCGCCAGGTGGCGGTTAACGTAGTCCTGCCCGCAACCGTTGTGGTGGAATATGCCCAACACCCCCATACAGTTTGTTAAATGGTTGAGTGAGCCGTTGGTGAACATTTGTACAGCTGTTATTCAAAACAGGAAGACAGGAGGCCGGTGGCTTCACCCAGGGGGCCGTGCACATGGATTAGTCCTGCAAACCGTTGTGGTTGGACCTGTACAACTAGTCTAAACAGTTTTTGAAAGGTTATATAATTGATCTAACCTATATTACGATTAAACGATGGTTCAGTTAACAGTTTTTGAACGGTTCTAAGCTGTTGTTCGAGAAAGGAAGCCGGTAGCTTCAAGCAGATGGCGGTGCACGCAGTCCTGTGCAATTTCTTGTTTGATGCTTGCTTACCCATTGTTTGGACAGTTGGTTAGCAGTTATTTGACCAGTTGATGAACAGTTGGTTGAAGAGGTGATTGAGGAGCTGGTTGAAGAGTTGTCAAACAGTTGTGCATCCATTGCCCAAAACAGCAACCCAGTGGCTTCAGGGTCTTGCGGAAATAAAGCACGTGCGAGGGCGCTCCATAACTAAACGCGTGCCGATCCACGCTTTCAATGGTAAAGCTGTCCGCCCAGTGCCCATGGGCACATTTCTGCTCCCCCCGCCCCCCCTGTAATAGCCCTGTCGTCCTTCTCAACCAGAAGAATGCTCACCACGCACATGCCTGCCCACCTCACACATGCCTGCCCACCACGCACATGCCTGCCCACCACACACATGCCTGCCCACCACACACATGCCTGCCCACACATGCCTGCCCACGCCACACATGCTGGCCCAATACACACATGCCTGCCCCCCCCACACGTCATACAGCTGGTCCCACTCATGGCCCGTGAGACTGCTTCTACCTGCTCTGGCACCTTCCACAAAGATGGGCAACAACATGATTCTGGTCTTCTTGGACCGACCTCCCGCTCGTAGGCAACGTTATGCACGTCGCCCCCCCCCCCCGCCCTCATCACGCACATACACGCAAGAGCACACACACACATGCACACACACATGCGTACACACGCACGCACGCATGCACATTCACACACAAAACACAGGCGAGCGCGCACGCACGCACAGGGGCACACACGCCCATATACACACATTCACACACATTCACACACATTCACACACATTCACACACATTCACACACATTCACACACATTCACACACATTCACACACATTCACACACATTCACGCACAAGCACGCGCGCGCATGCGCCTGCTCGCTCACGCGCCCTGCCAAACACCGGCTGACCACCCAGGTGCCCTCCCCCCTTTCGACCCCCCAAGTTAGCTACGACAGGATTCGCGTGCCTGCCAAACAATGCGCGGTAAACGCGCGCCTTGTTGGGAAGCCGCCGAGCTATCCAACCTGTTAACAAAACATTCAATGGCTTTCCTATTTCTTATTGAACCAAAACGGAGACACGTGGCTACCTGAGATGGACTGCCCCGCTTTCCCGGAGAAACCTCTTTGTCCCAGCAAAACCTTTTCCCAGAAAAGCCTCTTCTTCTGTCGCAAGGAACGAGTACTGACGCAAGCAGGCGCACAAGCGCTTATGAACTGGACACATAGTTGCGTAGCGAGCCCGTCCGTTCTCCAATCTTATACGGTGGTAGAAGCGCACATAATATAACCACAACCACGGCTGTTTGTGACTTTGACAAACTCATGCATGCATGCATGCATGCATGCACACACATACACACACACACACTTGTGTCGACCGCAAACGACACTTCATCTGCATCGCACAGAGGAACAGTGGCCACATTTGGAGACATGCTTGCTCCGGCTGGTCACACAGTAATGCCTGCGTGCATGACCCTGGGCGGTGCACCACAGCATCTCCCACAACAGGTCTGCTCGGGGCATGGTGCAACACATCAAGGCTCGCTACGTCTCTGTGAACTGCCTAATCCTTCCCAGGAAAAGGTGGGGGGTTTGCTGCTAGACACCCACCTCCCACCAACCTGGCGGCATCGAAAGCTAGTCACATAAACGAAAGCATGCGCGTCCCCTAGTCACAGAAGCAAGCATGCGCACCCCACAGCAGCTCAGTGGGCAGCATGGCAACGCGCGTAGAGGCTCGTTTTGACACTCTGTGAACGCCTCCTGGTCTTCCACAAAAGCCCGCGTGTCCCCTATCAGCCTCACAAACAGCACCCACCTGCCACAGCAGGCCAAAGGGCTGCATAGCGACAACTGTGAAGGTTCAATAATAATTCTCAGAATTTACGTTACAGAATTTACGTTAACCTTTGAGGTCTAAAAGTGTGGATGTTCCTTGCACCAACGCCCACCTCTCACAGCGCGTCCACCGACTGCATTGCGACATGCGGCTGAAGGCTATTCATGCTGTAGTAACCATGCAGCAAGCCTGCGAGCCCCCTAGTAGGTAGTCAAACATGCCGCACCCACCTCCCACAGCAGGTCCACGGGCTGCATCGTGATGTTGCGCCACATCCAAGCAAGGTAGTGCGGCAGGTCGCCGTTGCGGATGATGACGCCATTCATGCCGAACGAGATGCGCAGCGCGCCCCAGGTGAGCAGCTGGGGGGGAGCACCCAGAGGGGGGTTGATGGGGGAGCAAAGAGAGGGATTCAAGGAGGGGAGGGGTGGGGAAAGGCACGCGATGGGATCCGGCCGAGTTGAGGGAGTTAGGGCAAGTGGAGAAGCAAGGAATTAAGGCCAGGATAGCCAGGATAAAGAATACTACTTGTATTGGAAGTGGAAAAACATAATCGGTTTCTCTTAATGTAGTTTAATTAATGCACGCGGGAAAGACAGGGCCGCTATGCCTTGGCCTGCATGTGGAGGGCTGTCTGCGACATGGGCTGACTGATTCGATCTGTACAAAGGGTTTCATGCTCGCCTGAATTTTCCTTGGATGGCCCGGTTGTTTATAAGGGTCGGTGGCTAGTAATTAGTGGTCCGAGAAAATTAACTGTAGGTTTTATACGACTTGCTTGCAAAGATTCGTATTTGGTTGCACTGGCTGAGATTAGCTGGGGACCTGCAGGGTCGGCTGGTTGCTTAACGAATCTTTGACTGATTTGGTTTTCGTTAGTGAATCGTGATTAATTATTGTATAGTGGACTCCGACTGGCCCAAGGGGTCGATGGGCGAGTTTATTGTTTGTCAGTCTTGAGAACCTTGTACGACTACCTGTTCGGTTAACGCACTAGCCTGGGGGTGCGTGGCCACGTTGTTTGTAGTGGCGTTTTCAGCACTGTTCAGGCCGGCGTGTGACGCATGCCGGTGTTACTTAATTTAGGATGATGTCAGCTTTTGTGTCGGCGGACCATGCCTTAAGTAAGCTAGGCTGGCAATGATCCGCAATTGTTTCTTTTCCCTCCTTTTTTTATTTCTTTTTACGTTTATACTATATACCATAATCCTACTTGGGGGGGGCGCAGGAGTGGCGGTGGAGGAGAAGGGCCTCTTCTGATGCGGCATCCTTAAAGGGTCTAACCCTTGGTTTGATTTGGGAAAACTAGGGCACCCCATAGAGTGCCACTTGGTTCTAACTAAGGAAACAGCCATGTTCATGCTGGACGCAACCCCCTTAGATAAATGCAGGCAGATGACACGATAGGCATGCAACCGAAGCACGTCCGCCAGCATAAGGGCGCTAATTTAAAGGATGTGAGAATCAAGCAGGACAAAGAAAACAGGCAGGGAAATCGGCGGCCCGGGAGGTGCAAAGGCAAGGCATGCGGCTACACATATTGGGACGGCATTCTTGTGATAGGATTGCTAGCATACTACAGTATAATGAGTGTAGTATAACGTGCGATAGATTTGACACATGTACATGCAAATACCACCTGCCCAGTGCCCAGGCATGAGACTAGTACTGTTTAACACGGATGCAAGGGTAAAAGGCACCACGCTCTTAAATCACATCCAGAATCAGAAACATCTAATATAAAGCCTGCGCTGTTGCTTACCGCGGACGCCCGTTTGATCGCCAGGTGGGTGGCTTCCAGCCAGTTGTTGCAGAAGATGAAGTCATCCTGCAGGAAGGAGGTCAGGCAAGGTATACCCATCAACCGGAATCGTGACGCTTGGGGATGTCAGCGAGGCTGATTCGTCATTCGGCACTTGGTGATGTCAGCAAATGCTGGCACAACAAGCCAGCATATGCCACAAAAGGGTGGTTTTCCGACCATTAAAAAAACGTTTTTTTGAATGCCAAGCGGCTATGCACCTCCAGCAAGCTCAAACATCAAAGACAACATGAGAATCGCTCAGCAGCCCTTGCTACGCGCTGTCTTGCCCCACCCAACTCAACCCAACCAACTCTCCCTTTGAGCTTACATGCTTGGCACTCCCTTTACAATCGTACGTCTGTGAACACGAAGTGGTATGACTTGCCGTGCACCATCTCCCTCACCCCCCCCCCCCCCCTTTCCTCCACCGCACCAACCCCCCTCCGCCACGTTCGTACCTCAGCGAACATGAAAAGTTTGGACTTGCTGCGCACCATCTTGACGATTTCCAGGACCTGTGCCGTCTGGTTGCGCGCACGGCTGGATTGTGCAAGGTTGTAAATTTGGGATCACCAACGGTACAGTACAAGCACCACGCCGGCAGGATGTGGCCAACAAAGGCGGGCCGTGCACAGCGCCATGTCAAGGAACGCAGGGCCCAGGGAGAGACGATAAAATTATGATCATTAGCCCACATAGTAGATATAGAGCATTCGGATGTTGTATTACTCATAAACCATGTCATTCATACAAGACATTATTTATACAATTGATCAGATTTATTTAGGCCTGAATCGCTCCATGACCCAGAAGTGCACCTGTCATCATTCTTGGAGAAAGCACCTACCAGTCGGGCTACGCGTGTCGCCAGCTTGGGGACTAAATAAATAAAAACAAACATTCCGTTTGTCAACATGTACACCCCGAACTACTGACATAAATATGTAGCCTGCTGCTAAACGAGATGGTTACTTATTTTCTAAACAGAACATGCTGGGCCCAAGGGGACAGCCATGGATGTCGCCCATCGCATCCGTGGCAGGCAGCCGATGTGCCGTGTGGGCGCATTTTCAGCCGATGTGCCGTGTGGGCGCATTTTCAGCCGACGTGCCGTGTGGGCTCATTTTCAGCAAAGCACACTTGTAGCGAACGTAGAAATATGTCTAAAACCTTTTCAGAAAGGCCATCCACTCCACCTGATTGGGGATACGCTGGCAACCGGGGATAAAGAATCGATCAGAGAAGGGATGTAAAGTTTTAGAAGCAAACTGACGGTTGACCGAGCACAAAACTGCAAGCGATTCGTAGGAAATGAAAAACTACGACGAAGTAAACTAGTTTTGCAAAAGATAGGACGTAATTTGGACCAGTGACGCAATGTCCGTCTAAAAGTTAACTTTCTCGGGAACGCAAATAGCACCCTCTATAGCCGAGATCTCTCTCACGGTGAAACACTGACAGGGATAAGCCCCCCCCGAGACGTGAACCAAATCACGTGAATGACACCCGGATTGCATTCACGTGAGCGACATCACCAATACATTATCCCTGCGTGATTCACCTGCCAGGGTATGCCGGCACGTTGATGCCGGTAGGCTCTTCCAGCGTTGGGTCCCTGGGGCAGGCGTCACAGAGTCAAGTGTAGAGGCAGCACACATTTGCATACGCACCATAGCATGTAAGGAAGAGGCCCCTGTTTTTTCGGGCACCATAATGCTTCCAGAAGAGGCGCATACTTGAAGCAACCAAGCCAGGTCATGCGTGGAGACCGCCATAGAGAGACCCTATCAGCAGTTTTTATCAACACGTCGTTGACTTGCTATAAACATCAACGCCCTTTGCCAGCATGTGGGCTAGTGAGGGGGACGGCACAAGCCAGCGGGATACGTGGTGGTCACAACAACCCAGCTTTCAAAATGGAGACACAAAGAGTTGTGAAATGTTCAATACGTCATTAGCGTCCGGCAGCTGCTGCCGTAGGCTGGCCATGCAAGGAGAGTGGCAATAGCAAATGGCAATGGCGAATGGTGATGGCGAATGGTGATGGCAAATGGCAATGGCAAATGGCCATGGCCAATGGCAATGGCAAACGGCGATGGCAAATGGCAATGGCAGTGGCAAGGGCAAAGACGAATGAGGACGATAGGGACTTAAACGAGCCAGAATCGATTGATGAGCGGTCGACCATGGATCGATGAGGGGCCAAGGATGACGCGCGTGGAAACGTGACGCACACAAGTGCCACTATGGGAAATAACATTACAAATTGGTGCTGTATTTCGGGAAATCGTAGCCTAGCATGGGACCAGTCCGCAGCTAGCACTACGGACAGTTTCCACGACAGTGCTCGGGTGATGCAGCCGCCATCACACGCTCGTGTAAGCATGCACAGATGACTCACGGGTCCCGTATGGTGCCCTGGCGGTCCAACACACGTCACCATGCGACCACAGATGACTCACGGGTCCCGTATCGTGCCCTGGCGGTCCAACACACGTCACCATGCGAGCACAGATGACTCACGGGTCCCGTATCGTGCCCTGGTGGTCCAACACACGTCACCATGCGAGCACAGATGACTCACGGGTCCCGTATCGTGCCGGGGTTGTCCACGAACGACACGTGATGCTTTGCGTGCGGTGCCAAGCCACCCCCCTCGATGTAGGCCTTGAGGCGGTAGAAGGTGGGGTGGGACTTTGGCTGGTTGTTCATGACCACCAGCCGAACCTGGTGGGCACACCATCGGTTCATCATCGGGTTAAGCATGTAGAGGGTTAAGCATATAGGGGGTGCATTATTTAATTAGGCTCGTTGTTCGTTAGTAGCAGCCAGACCTGGTAGGCACATCAGCGGTACATCATCGGGTTGAGCATTTGGGGTGTTAAGCATATAGGGGGTAACTCATTGAATTAGGCTGGCTGTTCGTGACGACCAGCCCCACCTGCGCGCGGTCGAAGAGGGTATCAAGAAGCAACCAGCGACAAGGAACGCTTGGTGCAGTTGTGCTTGGTTCATGTACCGTTGAGGTATGCAAGGCTGTTTAAGACAACCAGCCAGGCCTGGTAGGTTGTTTGTGACTAGCAGCCACACTTGCGGGCGGCCCCCAAATGCCACACATACGTGGGCGTCCCAATGCCACACATATAAGGGTATGCGAATGAGACAAAAGGACGGATGCTGGCTGGTCTAGGCTTGGACGACGCAAGCAAGCTTGTGCTGATGACCAGCCGCATATGGGCACAGTGGGAGAGGGTATGCTCTAGTATGCTATGCTCTAGTAGGGGTATGCTCTAGTACGTACAGCGACCCGCGGGTATGATGTAGTACGCATAGTGACCTGCAGTATTGTCTGGTGCGTTATGCTGGGTTTAGATGGGGTTCGCGTCACGTGGTACTATCAGTTCAGGAATATTTTACGCTCCTGTGCATGCGTTTAAGATAGACTGCCCCAGTACTCGTTGCCTTACTCCATACCACTACTGAGGAGCAGTACTACAAGCCTTGAATAGATTTCTACGACATTCTACTTCTATTGGAGGTCAAAATACAAAATTACCAGGGGTGAACAGGGTTGCGCGTGACCACCAGGTGCACCAGGGCGCAGCCAGGGGCATGCAAAAGACGGGCGTGCATGTAAGATCAACGTACAATCGCCGTTGGATGTGATATTGAGTTATGGTTCTTCAATATATTGATGTTATATTGAAGATATGATGTTATACATAAGTTACATAACATACCAGGTGCACCTATATGAAGAGGCCACGACACGTGCGTGCCATGGAGGTGCCCTTGAGGTAGGTCCAGCTGCCGCAGGTGTCCATAAGACAACATCGACAGGCGTGGCTGCCCCGGATTCATTAAAAAATAAAAGCAGAAGACCGCGTCACGTGCTCTGGATGTGGGTGACGTAAGCCAGCAGTGTGTTGTACCACCGGGTGCATGCACGTGCAGCTTGCCGCCACTCTAGGCTTGGCGAGGGCGGTCCCTTATCTGGGGCTCACTAGACCATTACAGTGACCATGACCCTTATACTAGGCTTCGTGAGTGCGACCCCTTCCCATAAGGGGCCGCCATGCCCAGTTCTAGCTGGCATGAAAGAGAATGAGAGAAGGGCATTGTGTGTGTGAGAATTGAAATGGGGCAGTATGATATTAAAATACAATATACTGCTATACATAATAAACGCTGTTGTGTAATACTGTAGTAGTTGCGTTAGCTTCAAGCATCCCTGCATGACCTACTGGTTTAGGTTGCGATGCATTCGGTCAAGGCCACGTCAGAGATACATGACTTAGTACCCCCTTTAGGGTGGAAGGCTGGGCATGTCGCAGCCAATTCAGCCCAAGCGCTTATTGCTTGCAACGAAGAGAGCACGACACCGCATCCCACTGCACAATGAACATGACAGGCAGGCAAGCTGGCGGAGGCGAAGTGTTATTAAGAGCCACTGATCCCTTTGTTTGACTACCCCAACATCATAAATGGTGCTTGAGATAGCAAATAGAAAAAAGAAACTCCCCACGAGCAGGCTAAGGAAAAATGTTGGGAGCCATTGATCACGTTGTCCCTGTACCATAATGTCAAGACAACTACCTGCACGTTCCCACATTGCTTACCTGACCATAGTACGGATCCACGTCGTCCACTGGTAGGCTTCTTATGAAGGATTCGACGCTCCTTGCCAGGTACTCCTGCCCATCCCGAGGCACCGTTGGCATGCCTATTATCAGCCATACAGGCTTGAAGGGAAGCGCACTGGAGGTGTCGACTGCAGATTGCGTCATGCCAGGGCGCGGGCAGCAGCATCGATTCGCACACAGCTGTTAGCAAATGGCAGTAACGAAGTTCGGTTTGTCCCAACAACAAAACATTGTACAAAATTGAACGCGGGATACAGAGCACTCACCTGTGTTGACTGGAGTTCCAACAGGATACCTGGTGAGTTTCTTCTCGAAAGCTCTACTGGTGAGCAACAAAAAAGTGAAACACGAAAGCAGGACGACCAGTAGCTGTTTGTTAGGCAATTTGCCTGGCCAGCGCGCTAGTAAGGTGCATGCATATTCTTACATCCCGACAATGAGTGAGCCAAGACCTGAAGACCATCAACAGAACAAAACTGATAATGATTCAAGACCTAACGATTTTAAAGAGACCAAAATTGCAATAGAGCCAACTCGGCTATTACATTGAGGACACGCCAACGCGGCCCAGATTTACGGCATCGGACACAGCGTTGAGTGACCATGTTGCCACTAGGAGCCAGACGTAATAGCTCCAAATTCGCCCCCTGCGTCCTGGCCAGATTCTGCTGATGGGGAACTCAGGCATAATCGCCTCAGCAGTACTGCTGCGAACTTTGCGCCGCGGAAGCCATATCTACGTCCGATGAAGGATTGGCCAAAGAAATGTTTATGAAGGAATGGCATCATTGCGTCTCATTTTCGGGGAAATGGGTATATTTATTATCCCCTTACAGACCAGAGATGTGAAATGGGAAATGAGTATCAGCATCATATCAGTATTCCCAAGGTTGGGGGTTGTGGTGTAGTGCCAGACTGCCAGGTTTTTCTTTTTCCAAGGCAGCTCGAAGGCTGCCAAGTGCCACCGCGGTCGGGTTCCTCACACGTGTCAGGCGGCCGGCCCTGTGAAAGCCACTGACATCATTACAGTACACCCGCCATAACTAGACCCAGGCATTCATTGGTCCGTATTCCTTTCCTAATATAATCAAGCTGTCGGTTCTTAATTAAATGCCGCAAGAAGTCCAGTGGCTTCCGTTAATTAAATGCCCATTAGAAGTCCAGTGGCTTCCGTGGTCTAGTAAGGCTCCGTTTTAGCCACTGACATCTTGATACCCTAGGCTTAGCAGGTATGAACTACTGGCTATATTTGGAATAAACGTACACCTATTTACCTCGTCCTCACGGTGCTCACGTATGGCGCCGAGGCGTGGACCCTCCCACCCAAACTGGCAGCTCCGACTACAATACGGTTCGTAGGAGACGCGAAATGAGTGAGAATGTTACCCGAGCGGTAACGAGGATTCGCACCGTTGATTTTAACATATGTTTCTTTTTTTGCGCCATTTGGCGAGCATCGACTGGAGCCTGAACCTAGCGGGGGGAATCATGCGGGGGAATCTTGCGGGGGAATCTTGCGGGGAAAAATTCCGAACGTGAATTTCGCGAAGTCCTACTACATTTTGCTTGGGTACACGGTACTACAGTTTCGTCACTGAAAATTTTCTCTAGTTGCGTTGGTGTTTCGTACGTTCCGCTGAAATTTTCGTGTTCAGTGACCAGATCACAATTTGATCCGGGCGCAAAATGATTGGCTGTACGGTACGAACCAAAAACGAAATTTTAGTATCTAAGTTCCGCAGCGCTTGCTGAATTTGCCCCGGAAGCCCGAGGGCACTTTCCCCGCTGAAAAAGGTGTCCGCGGAAGCGTATTGTAGTAGACCGACAGTCGGCTCGACGGCACAGTTTACAGGATGCTCCGGCAGGTCCTTAATGTAGGTTTTTCCGAGCGTCCGTCATCAGAGTCTCTGTATCATGGCATGCCTCGTGTTTCGGACGAGATTAGGCAGCGTAGGATAGCATTTGTAGGACACCTTGCCCGCACCAGCCAGGTCGACACCACCCTCACCTTGGTCTGGCCGGCCCCCAGCGGCTTGGACAGCCAGGGCGGCACATTCTGACCTGGCCTGGCCCCAAGGACATTCCCAAAAGGGTAGGGAAACCTGTCACCAACTACGTTCAGATGTTGCTGGACGACCTAGTGGTCCCAGCCCAGTTTGAGCACCGCATCCACTCTCTCTTCCGTCTTTGGACTGCCATGCAGGACAAGACGCGGTGGAAGAAGATTGTCAAGGCGCACACGCCCGACCCTGTGGGCAAGCCACCTAGTCCCCCCAAGCGGAGGAGGCGTTTTGATGAGTAGTGTAGTTAGGATTTTCTAGATAGAGTTATTAGGATAGTTCGATCACGCGGCTTCCTCCACCCCATCCATCATGAAATATGTGCTACATGACCTCCCCACGGAGGCATGTTATAATTTAATTTAATTTTAATTTTATTTACCTGGAATGCCGCAAGAAGCTAGGCATCTCAGGCTATTTTTGGCACACCTGGGTCACCTTAACTGTTATATGGAAATAAACTAACACCCATTTCACCGGAAATGCCGCAAGAAGCTCTCGGCCGACTTCCTACACGCTGGACGACGACTTGACCCTGGCACAGCTGGCAACAGGGGCGACGGGAGCTATTGAATTTAATTGGAACATAACTCCGTTGGGAGTATATGTAGCACATATCCCTGAGAAGGGGTACTCTGGGCTACTTCCTGCAAGGGTAGGGTGTAAACTACACCTGCTCTGGGTGCACAAAGTGCACCTGCACGGCTGCACACTACATATTCAGGCACCTACCTGAAGGCCCCGACATAGGGGGGAAGATCATCATGGCTATAAAAAGGCTAGCAAGTAGGGCAGTGGCTATGCTCAGATTACTTGCCCATGCTCCTTGTTATGATATGCTCACATGGGTCTTATTGCACCCACAGATCTTGCCGGATCGTTTACCGGGTCCGATTGCAGCTGTGGCATGCCTCTCGCATCAGAAGTCCTAGTTGGGGGGGCCTCTGCCCTTTCTTCCTGTTGTGCACAGGAAGGGGGGACAAGCACTTCGGTGCTCCGTGACTCCCCAACGGGAGCACGATGCTGTCTAGCCTATCGCGGAAAGTCCTCGGGTGCCGCGGCCCGCCCGGCCGCGCGCGGCCCAGGGCACGCCATGTGAGGACAAAACGCCCGGGCTGCCGCGGGCTTGGTGCCAACTGCCAGCTAGTCTATCTGATGCATGTGTCTACTGATACCTGATCTGTGCGGGCCAGGTCAGTCAGCCCGGCTACTGGCCCAGGCGACTGTGCCTAAGAATGTGGAAAACATAATATGGCAATCAGCGTACAAATCCTCTGATGGCTAATGTGCGAACCAATTACCAAAGGGAATATTGCTTAATTGGCTTAGTGCCGTGCGCAGCATCTTGGTGACGGTGCACGCCGTCGCCGACGGCGTGCACCGACTAAGTCGTTTCTCCAGCTCTTGCGTCAGAGTCCACGTCTCGGCGCCGTAGGTCAGGATCGTCAGAATGACGACTTTGAACAGGTCGTGCTTGACGAGCCGCCACCCGTGGACTTTTCGTGATAGACTCGGCATGGACATGTGCTACACTAGACGTGACGGGCTCACCCCCGGGCAGCCTCCTGGTTTGTCTGTAATATGGAGGCAGATGGTGCGCAAGGATAGATGGCAAGTAGTGATGAAGGAGACCACCCCCAAGCCTGTGGGGGCTCCGCGTGTGACCAAGTATGGCATTCATAGCGATTCGGGCCGCGGTGCCCACACCCCTTTAACTAGGACCTAGATAGCTTATACCATCCATTCCATCCCATGTTCCCCTCCCACTGAGGACTTATGCTCACGTGACGCAGTCACGTGTCTATTAATTAATTAATTAATTGACGAGCCGGAGCAGGGCGGGGTTGCTCCAATCAGCAATGGTGCTCGTGGAGTTGCCCCCAAGCCATATGCCAGTCCGGGTCGTCATGTCGTCCTCGCAGTCGGGAACTCTAACTGCCGAGCAGCTTTCAAGAAGCGGCCTGAAGCGGGAATAAAGTATACCGGGGTGGACACGTCTAAGAGGCGGAGCTCGGGCGGGGGACCGGCCAGGCCGCCAAGGGCCAATGATGGCCTCCGTTTTGGGCCGGGCTAATGTCTATAGGCCGACAGCACGGGCTTCGAGCGCCACTGAGGCAGTCTATATACGGTAGCTGCACATGCTGCCACTTATACAGGAATCGGCGGCGCGTCGATCGGCCGGCAAGTAGAATCCGGTTGCAGACGTCAAGCAGGCCCGAACCCTGTGAGCACCGTCAGTTTAATCACTGCAAGGCGGGGAGCTGGTCAGGTCCTACGGCGGCGTAGAAGCGGAGTTGCTTGGCGGCGGTGCGCAGCTCGATCTCGGTGAACGGCGGTAGCTCGTTGGGGTCGGCCAGGGGTTCCGTTTTTTTGTCCTGAGGCTGCCCGGGTGTGAGCCCGTCACGTCTAGTGTAGCACATGTCCATGCCGAGTCTATCACGAAAAGTCCACGGGTGGCATCAGTCACATGTTATGTAAAAAAATAAATTATTTAATGTAGTACCGGCCCGTACTAGTTACTAGTAGGTTGGTGGGTGGCACCGCGCTGTGTTTACCATATTTCTTTTATATAGTTCATGTACGTATTAATTAATTAGGAACATAACTCCGTTGGGAGTATATGTAGCACATAGCCCTTGAGAAGGGGCATATGGCCTATAAAACATTCTAAGCTACTTCCTGCAAGGGTGGGAATGTAAACGACACTTGCTCTAGGTGCACCAGGGCACCTGCATCCCCATGATCTATCAAGCTATATGCCCGGCCGGCCAGCTAAGGGGGAGCCTGTCATGGGGGGGAAGATCATCATGGCTATACAAAAGCTAGAGCGTGGCATCTCAGCAGAGAGCATCTCTCTGCATGGGCACAGCAGAACTAAATAAAGCTAGGCATCATCTGGGGGGTGGCACATCATAGGCACACATGTACATGGCTAAATAATGCTCGTGAATCAGCTGGTATAGTGCCTGTAGGAGGCGGTAATGCATGTATACCAGTAATTAATGTTCCATGCTTGAAGGGCTTGTTGAAAGCGAATTCCCAAGTGCGCGCTACATGATGGAGGCATGCATGCACGCTGTTTGCATGATTCACATTTTGCATGCATGGGATTCTGTGGAATTCACATATCAGTGTAGGATGTACCGATATTGCATTCGCGGGTGAAGTATCCGCGTAGAAAGGTACCTCATCGGGTGCTCCGTGGCATGCGCCTTCTGTGCATGTTCACGTACTTCCTTACTTACCAATATTGTTTATCTAAAAAATAGTATGGTTTTATTTATTTATTATTGGTTGAAGGTTACTTCATTGGTACCCACACGACGCAGTCAATGTGGTAATTAATTATACATATATATAAAAGGACATACAAACATTTTGCCGGACCGGGTGCATCGGCAAAGAATGGTGGCACGCTGATCGTAGCCCTGCTCTCTGTCAGCAGGCGGCCAAGGCATTGAGCAACAGGCCAACATACATCTGCGCTGCCTCACGAACTTCCCCAAAACCATTCTCGCTTCAGCAAAAGTGACAAATTTCAGCTTGCTTATAACAACTCGGCCAATCGTGCCCACTACTGGATAAACACAACTAGCTTCACTCAACCTTCATCGCTGGGCAGCTGTCTGCGATAATATGCGAGACACACATCGTCAGGCGCGTCGCGTATTCTAGATGCAGAAACTCGTTGGGGCCGTGGGCATTCGACTTGGGTCCCAGGACACCAATGACAAGGAACTGTGCCGCGGGGAACTTGGCTCCCAGCATGCCCATGAACGGAATCGTTCCGCCTTCGCCGATGCAGAGGAAGGGCTTGCCGTCGTAGAACATGTGCGATGCCTTCTCCGTGCTCTCCTCGAGCCACTTGGCGAGTCTGGGCGCGTTCCAGCCGTCTGCCGCCGATTCCCTGTCAAACGTCACCTGGTGATTTGTAAGCGATGCCAGCAGGCAGGAAAGGCAATGTTTTCATGGGTGGTCAAATGATGATCCGACAACGTTCTACAATGACATGCTTTAGTAAATATTGCCAGTGCTCACATCCAGGCCTCCTGCTTTCGATTCCCACACATGCACATCGGATCCCGCCATAACTGCAGGTCAACAAGCTGGTGCACCGCTTCTAGTCGTACCGCAGTACAATGCTATATACTGTAATGCAGTATAATAGCACGATGTGTCAATGTGATACCCAGTGCCATCACCTGCTAGGGCAGCCGACAGAGCACCGACGTCACCGACCAACTACACATATTTTCACAAGGCAGATACAGAATCTCAACCCCCCTACACTTTAAATGCAAGTGGCCCCGAGGTGTGCTATATCTATAGTTTTACTAGTAGTTTATACTACTATATATAATCTTAATTTCCTTATAATTTTATTTTCCCACTTCTGTTTGGTGCTGCCCCTTGGCACAAGCTCTACGAACAGGTCGTGGACCGGCTGGATCGCGTAGTATCTCCGCACATCTGAACCCTGTGATGCCAGATCTCCTTTGCGGCCGTTCCGAGCTTGGCACTGGATTCGTTGTCCACACCATCGCGTCGCTGCAGCAACACGATGTTTTCTGGCATACGCGGGCTTTTGGTTCCCGCCGCACATTTGAAAGTGCTGTCCTGCGGACTTTTGCCTTTGCACCGTGTGCAGTTCTTGGACGTTTGGAAACATGGCATGGCTAAGATAATGACTGACTAGCTAGACCTTTTCAGTGGTTTTCCATTTGCGGGTATTTCCTCGTAAATGGTGGGAGAGCGATCACAGCAATGGCGCTCACCACTAGACACTCCCGGCCAGTTATTAGGCTCGAAACCCACGCCCTGATCAAGCATGCTGTTTCCGGCCCCACCGTCTAGGTCATCTAGTCGCTCTACACGTAAGCCAGCCATAATTTCAAAGCACAAGGCTACACATTTCCATCTCCATTCATATTCATCATCCTGAACGACTCGAAAACGCGGACAAGATAACGGCAGGCTCGAGCTCCCATGGTCTGGATTCTCCCCATTTCTGGCCTGCGCTGGTTGTCTCCTTGATAATTTTAATTTCCTTATGTTGCATGCCACTCTCACCTCCGTAATGTATCATTCTCCATGAACATACATTGCAGTATGCTACTATGTATCGTAGCCCAGCAAGTACGGAAAAAACCACTGGAGACTGTACCCCTGGATCAACATCTCGGGCGCCCGCGAAACGGGACGTACTAGGGAATAATTTAACACCCGTCAAAACTCTGTCCTTGAAAACCTTTCGAGGTTCAAGCGACATGTTAGTCACGTTTCGGGCTGTGTGCACAACGGGTCAGCCCCTTAATCAAACCAGGATAATAAGTGGCGCTAAAGATTCAACCTAGCTTCTGTGCACCTTGACACAATTGCGGCGGATCACGCTCAATTGCTCAGGAATCCCCATGCGATGACGTGTGAAAGACCAAGTGTGCCTCATATCTTGGAGCCGTGCGGCGGGTCTAGCACTCGTTACTTCCATGGCGTGAAAGATAACGAATAGCACGTACCTTGGCGCCGTGCGGGGGGGCCCTCTCGAGCAGCGCCTTGAGCTTGTGCCACGCGGCGCTGGCGTCCACCAGCGGGGGCACGCGCACAGAGAGTGCCAGCGAGGTGCGGGGGCGAAGCACGTTGCCAGCCGCGTCCAGGCTGGGCATGCCCCCGATGCCTGAGGGAGCCACAACAGGATAACGACAAAAGAAACGAGAGCACGACAGGGGCATAAACAGGGTGAGCACTGAGACAGCAAGGAGTCGGGCATGTCCCCGATGCCTGTCGGAGTACAGAAAGCAGTGATAGGTATTATGGATCAGCTATGGAAATGAGGAAAACATATTGCCCCCAAAGCCTGGGGCGATGAGGTAAGAAATGGAAGGTAAATAATAATAAGCAAAGTGTGATCCGTGTATAATGACCCATGATGCCTGGGGGGAACCGGAAGGAAATGATACAACATTTCCAAAAGGGGTGTTGCCCTCTGAAGCCGTTGTATTTCCACGATTGCATGTACCTCGCAGTGGTATACAATGAGAAAAACGGACGGCACCCGATGCCTGCAAAGTGGAGAACCGAGGGACGCTTGCCTGGAGTGACGATGAAGAGGAAAAAATTGATACTAGTACTAAAACAGCCAGTCCCTTGATGTCGAGCGGTGGAAATAAGATAAGGGAAAACGAATAAACAGCGACCCCATGCCCCTCATCCCCCGGGGACTATGGCGAGGGGAACATCCGATCCCACCCACATCACGCGCAGAAGTGATCCACACAACCATTCTATTCTTGTCTACTCTGTCATCTTGTTGTCAACCTACAATGTTCCTAGTCCCTCCTGCCGCGCTCCTACTAGGCTCCTCTAGCGTCTCTAGAACTAGGCCATCTGATCCCGACTATTGGAGCACTCGCCCACGAACTAAATAAATAATAGCGCATGACTGTGCCCTTGCAAAGCCTAGCTGTAATCCCACTCGCAAAACCTAGCTAATATCCCGTCCACACACTTCTTTGCGATTGTACCCGCATCCATGCATCTGTTCGCTCCTGCCACGCTCTGACCATTTAAGTGATTCATTAACCAAACTACAGCACGCAGAGATGCGCCCTCCGCTAGATCACCCCCCCAACTACAGCCCCCCTCCCCCCCCCTCCCCCCCCTTTCCTAATATCCTTATAAATGCCCACGTCCTCTTCTGTTTCACTCCTAACACACTGCTACTACAAGGAGCCACACTGTTTCTAGCACCCGCACACACACCTGTTCACTCCTACCACACTCTTCTATTTGTTATTTGATTCATGCACCCACCCCCTTCCCTCCTACCACACTCGTGTCATCATGATTCATGCACCCACCCCTTCCCTCCTACCACACTCGTGTCATCATGATTCATCCACCCACCCCCTTCCCTCCTACCACACTCGTGTCATCATGATTCATCCACCCCCCCTTCCCTCCTACCACACTCGTGTCATCATGATTCATCCACCCACACCCTTCCCTCCTACCACACTCGTGTCATCATGATTCATCCACCCCCCCTTCCCTCCTACCACACTCGTGTCATCATGATTCATCCACCCACCCCCTTCCCTCCTACCACACTCGTGTCATCATGATTCATCCACCACCCCTTCCCTCCTACCACACTCGTGTCATCATGATTCATGCACCCACCCCCTTCCCTCCTACCACACTCGTGTCATCATGATTCATCCACCACCCCCCTTCCCTCCTACCACACTCGTGTCATCATGATTCATGCACCCACCCTTCCCTCCTACCACACTCGTGTCATCATGATTCATGCACCCCCCCTTCCCTCCTACCACACTCGTGTCATCACGATTCATGCAACCCCCCCCTTCCCTCCTACCACACTCGTGTCATCATGATTCATCCACCCACCCCTTCCCTCCTACCACACTCGTGTCATCATGATTCATGCACCCACCCCCTTCCCTCCTACCACACTCGTGTCATCATGATTCATGCACCCACCCTTCCCTCCTACCACACTCGTGTCATCATGATTCATGCACCCACCTGGCAACTGTTGTCATGTCCATCCCCAACACTCTTGTGTAACTGTTGTCATGTTCATCCACCCAACCTTTACCTCCTAACACACGCGTATAATTATCATCATGTTCATCCACCCACCGGTGTATGAGACCGTGGGCTTCCACGTGCGGCGCAGCATCAGCTCCTCCGTGGGCGCTGACGGATCCGGCCCCGCGCCATCCGTCCAGGGCAATTCTGTGAACACCTTCTGCCCCAGCGTCTGGGAGGCCAGCTTGACCTGTGCCAAGCGGTCCTCGGGGATCTCGGTGCACAGGAAGGCAGCGGCCTCCTCGGTGACTTGGCCTGGGGTTTCAAGGGGGGGGGGGGGAGAGGCGAGTCAGCACCACTTGTTGGATGTTGGAAATGGATGGGATGGAAAGCGCGGCGTGGCATGCCGACAGAAAGACAGGTAGACTTGCAAGCGACTAGACGCGTGAGCGAATAGACTCGGGTGGAGTGGGGGAAGAAGGGTGCGCCCGCAGATCGAGGATTCCATTTGATTCACAGGAATCAATAAGACTTATTATTTAGGGAATGTCAGGAGCGTGTTTGGGAACCCCAACTCCACCCTCAACTTGTCGAGGTAGAAGATGCGGTCAAACGAATAGCCGGACAGGCAATCGATAGTGAGTAACAAAGGACCAAACAAATGACCAAAGGAAAGTAAGTAAGTAAGTAAGAGCGTGGACATGCACTGAAGGCATGCCACGGAGTACCCAATGAGATACTTTTCTACGCGGATATTGCACCTGCGAAGGCAAGTGGCGCGACTACTCGCCCAGGTCGGGAGTCGCAGATAGCAACTCCGCCTCATCCGGACTATCCAAGACGACTGTACGCTCGGCCATGATGACGGGTGTGGGGGTAGGTTGCATGCTAACCCCTGATAGCCCAGGAGAATATAAAAGCTTCTCCCGGACCCTGAGGGTTGTTAGGGCCATACCCAGGGTTCATACCAAAGGAAAGAAAGGGACCAAAAGAAAGAACAAGGAAAGCACGACGAGAATCGGATTTTCTGAAAATAGTTTATTAAACAGAATGCGGGAAAGAAAGAGCCGCCACAACCTTGTAGCTGTACATGTGGAAAGGCTTGTTAGATGAATGGGGACGGCTTGTTGTTTACCGGGGAATCCTACTTGCAACTAGCTTTGCCTTTTGTAAGTCAGGCGCCGTTTGTTTGAACGGCCGGCCATGTGTGGAATGCTGACGGAAGTTGCGTCAAAAAGCTGTAATAAAATCTGATGTCACCGGCACTCACCAACTGGTTGGTGTGCTGCTTGGTTGGGTAGTGTGTTCAGGGTTGCATTCGTAGAGTACACATGGCCTGACAGCTCAGACGTGTGACAGATGAGCTGGCTGGCTGAATTATTAGATTGTCAGCGTTAGGATATTTCTGGTTTTGCCGTTTTCCATTTTGACGGTAGGCTGGATAAGCACGGTCGGCGGGTTGTGAACCGTAATTGTTTCTTTGAATGTGCTCACTGAAGCAGTATGAGCGGCCCGACTGCTATGGCAGCGGGGCTAAATAACATTAGGCAAAGACCCCCGTCCTTGCCTGCTATGAAGTCGCGGGCTTTGCGGCTTCACGGCAGGTAGGGGCGGTTTGAACGGAACGGAAATTCTGCGTTACCAATGTGCCAAGTGGTTCTGGTTGGCACCTTGCTGGGCAGCGTCTCGGTGGTCATAGAAAGTGGGCTGGGCGCCCCGCCCCGGCTGCTGGTAATTCCAGCAGCGGAGCCAATCATGTCGACTAAGAAGTCCGCAGCTAATGCGGAAACTGTGCGAAGGTCAATAGATTAATTTGGATTCCATGAGACTGCGCTGGTAGTCAGTCAGCGGCCCACAGCCTAGGGCGCTGCATGGCGCTGCCTTTGGCTTGGTGCGCGGCCCTTTTTTGTTATGGGCCAGCCAGGGATATAAGGGTAATGCGCGGCCGGCTAATTTCTTGCGTTCCGGAAGAAAATATATTTGCAAAATTCCCACAAAAGGAACCGAGTATCGGAAAGGCGTCTCGGCTGGCAGCGGCAGTGCCTGGCCTTGTCGTTTCTCCGTGCTCAGCACCCGGCAGGTAGCGGTTCAAACTCTGGTGGCGTCGGAATGCGAAATTTCTGGGTTTTTTATCTGGAATTATTTTTTGCTGAGGCGGCTCCGCGGATTCGCTAACCTTTTACTGTCGGGCCCCTTCGGGGGTTATTATAGCCTTGTGCGGGCTGAGTCGCCATGAAGGAGATGTTGCGACACGCCCCACTTTGTGGTCTTTTTATGGAAGCGGCTACCCTCGAGGCTGCCTGGAAGAGGGGGGGGGGTCTTCTCCTTTTCTTTCTTCACTGTTATTAGGGCAACAGTGATCCTATCAAGTTTTGTTTCCTGAACGGCGACAGTGCGGGGGAGGAGGGCAATGGCGCCAGGGACTGGGGTGGATTGGGGGGCTCTTGCTCCTGCATGCGAGGGAGACGAGATGACTACTTAAACCTGCCATTGGCAGGGGCTCTACTCATTGTTTTCAATCAAATGCTGGTTTTCTTGGGAGCTCAAGTGTCATAATCGGATTTCTCTGAAAATAGTTTATTAAACCGAATGCGGGAAAGAAAGAGCCGCCTTGTCACCTTGCAGACGTGACTGTCGAGGAGTCCTCAAGCTGGCCAAACGCACCCGCTTCCTTCTTACGGCATCCAGGTATGAATCCATGCTCACATCCTAGCTATCGACGAGGCGACTATGTTACCTGCCGTGGAGTCTTCAAGCTTGCTGCCTTCATGGATACAAATCGATATGCTTGGAGCATATCCCCACATCCTTCTCCTCGCTAGGGCACCTGCTCAACATTTCCCCTCTTGCAGCCTGTTGCTGAGTCCTCGAGACGGACCCGTGTACCCGATCCCTTTCTATTGCATACTCCTTCTCCCCTCAGTATCCATCCTAGTATCGTACCTGTCTTCAAGTCCCTGAGCTGGTCCTGTGTACCCGATCCTTTCCTATTGTATACTTGCGTTAGTATCGCGTCCTAGTATCTTACCTGTCTTCGAGTCCTCGAGCCGGTCCAGGATCTGGCGGATGATGCGAAAAGAGGAAGGCACGATGCCGCTCGCCGCGCCGCTGTGGATGCCCTCCTTGAGGATCTGTAGGGGCAGGGGGGCGACGTGGGGGGCGAAATAGGGGGAGAACATGAGGTCAAAATGGGGGGTTATGGGGCCCACCTAAAAGCCAAGCATGGGGCCAAGCGGACATATGATAAGAACAGGAACAAGCACGTTGCATGGGCTCTGCTAGCATGACGGGTGCGATGAATATAGGATATAGAATGTAGGCGCGAAACGGAGGCACACTGGGGTTAACATGGAAACCACTTCTTTGGGTGTAGACGGGCGTAGATGGAGGTAGAGAGACAAACATGTGTGATGTTGCACAGGGTCCATCTGCACGTGGGGGCACGGTGGGGTACGCCGGGGGTAACGAGGGGGGCAGGTGGACTTGAAAGAACGACATGGAACCAATCGTGGTGGTGCCAATCAGCCTCCTCTGCCCTGCGGGTATAGCAATCACTTATCGCGACAAATTGCTACCATAGTGACTGGGTATAGCAATGACAAGCATCCTATGGGCAATCTCTCGCCCGCCCCTCCCTCTCCACCCCCCCTCTCCCCACTTACGCTACCAGCGGGGCCGTGGCGGCAGGCATGTTATCAACATGAACAGCTGGCGCGCCGGGCATCCACGGGTCAACCCCTCATGACGCAGTCGCGTAAGCGCTTTCAATTAATTAATCCCTCAACTCCACGGTGAGAACAGACCCAATCACACCAGCGCCTCACCCCAAAGGTGAGCATTGCACCATCAAGCACTCCATAGGTCACCTCAAGACCCCCCCCCCCCCCCCACCCACCCACCCACCCCCCCAGCTTCACCAAACGGAGCGATGGCGCCTCGCCTCCAACGTGAGCACACTTCCCGATACAACAGCGGTTATCACAAGAAGGAGCGATCACCTTAATGAGGAGCTTCAAAGGTCTTGATAACTAGAGACAAAGCCTCACCTCCACGGTGAGCACGCCCCCCAGCACCCCGCGCAGTGAACACGTCATCCAGAGTTGCTCGTAGTTGCCTGACCCACTGTCCAGACACACAACCAGGCCCACGTCGCCGATGCGGTCCTGTGATGACATGATTGTGGGTGGGGAGATGCAGGTATGGGGAAGCTTCGTAATCAGGGGATCAGGGCAGGATGATGGCGTTTCAACAGACAACCAGGCCCACGCGCCGATGCGGTCCTGTGGGCGTGGGTGGTGAGAAGGTGAGAAGGGGGAGGAAGGGGGTAGGGAGATATGGGCAGGAGTGAACAGCCCACGTCGCTGATGCGGCCCCGCCGCTGGGGCGTGTATCCTGGTGGCAGGGGGGAGTAGGTAGAGAGGAGATTAATGAGGTTCAGGGATACAACAATTAGGGTAAAGGGTTTGGAGATAAGGGTCAAGGGTTAGGAGATAAGGGTTAAGGGTTAGGAGATGGGTTAAGGGTTAGGAGATAAGGGTTAAGGGTTAGGAGACTATGAGCAGGACGAATGGTAGAGTAGAAGGATGGAGAGAGATCAGGGGAAATGCAAGGGAGTTGAAGAGTGCATGAGAATCAGGGGACATGCCGCAGGGATGGGAACGTAGGAGAAGCAAACACTGCAGGGATTAAATAACAAATTAATTTACGCCATCATCCATTTAACTGCAGGAATACAGAGGGCACACATTGCGTGGAAGGGGGGGTGAAGCAAGGGAGTACATTAGCCAGCCATAGGGGTGTAATGCGCGAAAAGGGGGTCCAAGGTTCATGTAGGAGACCAGACCACACCAGCAGACATAGGGGCTGCTCCAAGAAACACCGTAGGGTTCTCTAACACTAATCAAGTATATGATAGTGAAGTGCCTGATATAACTTGAGGCGCTCGCAAAAGGAGAGTACTAACTGGGTTCTTGACATTGATGAATTGGATCATTGTTAGCTCAAATTACCTTGAGGCGCTCGCAGTAGGACAGCTGATAACAGCGCTAAATTAGAGTGATATGTTCGTTGTGCTCAATTTACCTTGAGGTGCTCGCAGTAGGCGGGCAGGTCGGGGGAGCCGGACTCCTCAGAGAACTCCACCTGTTGACAGAGGGCGAAATACACACACGAAGCCCCACCCAACCCAAAGAGACGGCACACACATCAGAGAGCAGACACCGAAAAAATAAAAGGTAAGACTTTGCAAGAAGCTTAAAACACATCAAACACACCTGACACATGTTGGATGCTGACATCGAGTCTTACGCCAAAAGAGAAGCATCCAGGTTTGTGTAATGGATATATCAAGAGATTGCACCGAGAAGAACAAGAGGATTGCCAGGGCAGGGTACGGCGCGACAGCATCGGAGCAGCGGGAAAGAATCCATGCAGAAGCAAGCAACCAATGAAAAGAGATGATGGATACCTCAGCAGGGACTTGTGCGGCAGGGTCACTCAAGGTCTGATTCTATACACTTCTCAAGGCAAATCTTGATCGGATTGTAAACCCCATCACACCCCACACCATGCACGCACAGGGGGGGTTGTACCCATACCCATCACAAGCCCTGCCACGAGCATGCTGCCGTACAGAGGCCAACTATGCAGCCCCGACTGCTTTAGTGTGACCCCAATACTACTGAACTATGCCCCCCGATCTACTACGATCTTACAGACTCAAACAGCTTGCATACCCCGTGAATTCCCCAACAGAGATGCATTGAACCAATGAATGAAAACTAGTAGTAACGATTTAGCGCATAGTAGTAATAATTTAGCACATAGCAGTAACAATTTCGCACCTAGTGATAACAATTTAGCACCTCGTAGTAAAAAATTCAGCACATAGTAGTAACACCTTAGCACGTAGTCGTAACAATTTAGGACAGTGAGGGCGGCTGCCACCCCTGAAATGAGCACAGTGGCCCACCCCCCACCCCCACCCCCTTAACAACAAGGGTGACCATGGCCCCCTCCCCTGCCATGAGCGGGCAGCATCAAAGTACCCATCCCAGCCACCCACACAAGTACCTGCTACCCGCCCCCCTCACAATAAGCACGCAAAACAGATGTCCACGACAACTGCCATGAGCACACGGTGAACATGCGATGTAGTATTACAAGCACGCATTGGAGACGCGCCGTATTATCCTCGCCACGAGCACAGAAAAGAGAGGACCCGCGGAGCCCACCATGAGCACAGCGCACGGATGACCCATGACACCCACCATCAGCACGGTGAACGGAACAAACCATGACACCACCCACCATGAGCACGCAGCGCGGGTAAGGGACCCCCTGCTCCTTCAGCGCGCGGATGGATGAGAGCGCCGCGAACATGGCGTAGCCTGCGGGCGGTGCGTGGCAGCATGTCGCATATGGGGAAAGATATAAAACACAGAAAGCGTAGCGTGTGAGTAACAGACATAAATAGAAAGCGTAGCGTGTGAGTAACAGACATAAATAGAAAGACATAAATAGAAAGCGTAGCGTGTGAGTAACAGACATAAACACACAAGTCAAGGACATAAGACTCTTCAGATAGCCTGCGCATGGTTGTAGCCATGCGGACAAGGAACGCAGGAACTTTCAGTTTGTGACAGTGTGCGTGTGTGTGGCCATGTGGGGCGGCCTGCCAACGGTTGTGTCCAAGTGGGGTGGTGGGCGGGAGCATAACCCATTAGGAAAGAGGGTAAATCATATAAGGCATACATGGGTGGGGGCGTATCGTACATAAAGGAAAGAGGGTAAATCATATAAGACGTACACGGGTGGGGGCGTATCGTACATAAAGGAAAGAGGGTAAATCATATAAGACGTACATGGGTGGGGGCGTATCGTACATAAAGGAAAGAGGGTAAACCCTACGTTCCACGTGGGTGACCCACATTGGCGTCAGCTGGCTGGTGCGTAGTCATATAAGACGTACATGGGTGGGAGCGTATCACATAGAGGAAAGGGGGTATGGCATAAAACACATAGTAGTTCATACATGGGAGCATATCACATAAGAGGGTATGGCATATGAGACATATCGTATACGTGGCGGGGAGCATATCACATAAGAGGGTATGGCATATAAGACATACCGTATACGTGGCGGTGTGTCAAACGGAAGGAAAGAAAGTAGCACAGACGGCTTTGCAGCCACATGATAAACACAACAAACGAGGGGAGGGCAGTCCCATGACAAACATAATGAATGAGTGAAAGACAACCCAGCTCTGAGCACTTAATTAGTAACATAAGAACGTGCCACTTACAGTGATTAGAATTTAGAAGATCGCCTCATTACTAAAGGCTTATCACCTTGGCAGGTGTCAGGAGCCCACAATTAAGGCAAACGTATGGTGCGAACACCCAGGTAGTTGCACATAAATATAGAGAATGAGCTGATTCCCCATAAAACTTAGGGTGGGGCACTGCCATAGGACGACATCCGCAGCCGGTAAGAAACCCTGGTGCACCAGGTGACCGGCGTGTACCTTTATGAAGAACTACCGCTACCAGTAGTACAAAACGATAGCACTGCAGCAATTTCCTTCCCTTCACCATAATTAAATCCATAATTACCCATATTGGCTGGGCATAGGCGCACGTGATCAAACGTGGGATAAACAGGGTAGCGATGGCAAATAAAATAAATAGTAACAGTAATAAATACAGCAGAAGCAGCAATTCTGCACAGCATTTCTGCACAACAGCAAACATTCCATGTACAACGCGAGGTTACAACCTGCTATAAACTGCTATATATATGGCACACACCGTCATCTGCCCCCCCTCGCCCATACAGCTTGCCATCCCGCAGAACGGGCGTGTAGGGGTCCAGCCCCTCGTCCCAGGGCAGGAAGGGTGGCTGCTTGTCGGCGTGTCCGTACAGCAGGCACACCTTGCCCTGCGGACGGGAATAGGTGGGTATGCCGGATATCGATGAATCGGAAACGATATATTAACGATAAACGTCAGCCCAATGATTATGACCTATTTCTTGCCAGGCAGGTGTGTTAGCGGAGCCTTGGGGTTTAAGTAAGTTCTTCATTTGATTTGCTTCTGGACGCATACAATGCTGACGTTTAATATATTGTCGTCCATCCGTGCACGCGACTATGTATTAAGTCATGTGGGCTCGTGTGGTTATACGAACCTTCTCCGCACCCTCGGCCGTCCCGTCAATGTCAAAGAAAATAAGAGGGGTCCTCCCCTCCAATTTCACGACCTCCGCACGTGCCCATGGGGCTTCTTTCTTAGCCCAATCGAGAAACAGGTCGACGACTTTTTCTTGGTGGCCGTTCGATGCCCACTGTGGGTCGTAATGAGGCGACTGGTTCGGGATACGGATGTACGCAGATAAGGCGTCCGGGATGCTCTTCGACCAAAGCCCGCGAATAATTGTCTCTGTCTCGGAGGCGGATGCCATGGCTCCCTTTGCCTTCTTGGTCGGACTCATGCCTAACCCAGGTAAGAAAGTGGGGTCGGCCTTTATAATGCGACGTCGTTATACCGACGCAAGACCGGGGTCTTATTTGACACGACCGCACACAGGGCAAATGGACGATGTTCTCTGCCGTGGATTTACTTGCAGTGACACCCCGTTCAGACGTTGAAACTTGAAACTCGTTGGCAAGAAATGGCAACCCAATTTGACAGTTCGTCACGGGCGGGTGATAAATAATGTGCCCTGGAGAAGGGGCAGAGACCGAAAAGCAGGCAGGCATGGCGGGAATTTCCCGCCACGTCGATGGTCCCTGTCTGCGATCGTACAAGGTACGGTAACTATTCTGCCACTCCCGCCGAACGGCCGCGGCCGGGAGAAAATCGTCACAGCCATAACTATGGTACTTGACCGTACAATCCGTTCAAATTTTGCGAGTATAGACTGCCCTTTCACTCTTCATAGCAGGTTCATAGATATAGAAAACACTTGACCGTACCGGCCTGTACGGCGCATCGGTCCGCGGTGGCAGTGGGCAAGATTGACACAGTGGAACGCGTTCTATTAAGCGTGGCATGACTGGCATCCCCCAACTGGGATCTCTCAAAAATTGAGGGAAAAAAAGTGTTTCCGATAGTTTCCGATATGGTAGATGCGGTTAATGGTTCCACGTTGGTTTTCTGGGGCTTCAACCAGCTATGGTGTCCACGACGACCACGGAGACGCAAAGCGCCCAGTGAAAATGCCGTAAATTTGAGTCTTTGCCCCATCGATTTCGGTGCCCATAGCAGGCATTGATCGAATTGCTTTGAAACCCCCCGGCGCATGCATGCGACATAACGACGTAGCATGTCTGAAGCCGCACTCTAATTACCCCGCGAGCCTTGCATAATTTTGACCAGGGCCGACACTGGAAGTCTTGGCATGCTCTAGACTTTGGGGAAAACCTGCATTTTATCGTCGGCACACCATGCCTGGTCCTGTTGTGAGTTCCAGGGTTGGCCTTGCGTCAATTATTGACGACTCCGTTAGGGACAACGTCCTTCGAGGCCTTTTAGAAAACCTAAATTTGGCCAACGCATCAATCGGAGATCTTGCCGTCGAGAAGGATGGCGTGGATTACAGGGCGACGGAAACTGAGCCCAGCATTCGCAGCATTCGCGAGAATCGTCTACAGGACGCCATCGTCGCGCTTATTTCGTCGAAAAGGTAAATTAGAATGGCGTTATCCTGTGAATGAAGATGCAGTTAACTTACTTGCTCAGATCCTTGCACGTTGTCCATGTTGAAGATTCGCGGCTTACAGCCATCTCGCCTGCATAATTCCTGTCTACCGAGGACGCAAATGGAACTTTCTAATGCAATGGCGCGTTTCCTCACCGGCTATCAACCACAGTCGCCCTTACCAAGGAAAAAAAATGCTTTCCGCGTACTAAACATTCCATTCCTCTCTCGTCCCCCGCGCTCTTTCCGCGGTGTCCCCAGGGAGAGCATCCTGGAGCCTAATTCTGGCCGACTTGTCCAGATCGCCGGGTGCGGCGTGTGCGTGTATGCGGACATGGACGAGAGCGGGGAGGGTCCCTACCACCGCGTGTGGCAGTGGCACGGTCATTACCATGGGACCGACGGTGACGGCAGCCAGCAGCTGCTCACCTCCTCCCTCATGCCCGTGTTTGGGTTCTACTACGAGCCCTGCCGAGGGAGCGGACCAAGGCCGCCAGCATCATCTGCCCCGTCATCATCCGCGGGGGGAACAATAGCAGGCGCAACCATCACGAGCACATCCCGGGGGGCCGGGGGGCAGGCGGGCGCATCAGGTACCACCCTGGAGGGAGATCACCTGGCCCCGGGGGGCCACGTGTGCTCCTCCCAGGGTGGTAACCCTTGCAGCCATGAGACCGGCCACGAATCAGAGGACGATGGCGATGTTGATGATGGGTACAGTGACGAGGATTTCGATCAGTTCGACCACACCCTGCTCACCCTGGCGGGTGCCACGGGGTCACGGCCACCGCCGCCGCTGACCCAGGGGGTTGTCGCATACCCGGGCCAGTATTTGCTGGAGGGGGAGCAGGGGGAGGACGCGGGGCTGCGGGCGGACCCTGAGATGGCGCTGGAGATGGCCATCGTGGACATTATCTGCCAGGGACGGTATGTGGGGGCACGCTACTTTGTCTACAGGCAGACATTGGGCAGAAATTAAACAGTGGGACATAAAGTATACAATAAAATATAAATCCTTAAGGTCAGTTTTTTTTGTGGATCATGTCATTTTCGTCCGCCTTCACTTTTTTTCTTCGCTGCCTTCTCATTGCCGCATTGCCCTGCCATTTTTTTTTCCAGGTTGTCTTATTGATATTGTGGCATGCCCCCTTTCAACAACAACAAAACAGGCTCTGCAACTACATCGCCGTAGTATTTTCAAATCCTGTGTAGAGTCCTAAAATAGAGTAAAATCCTATATGCGTGTTCTCATTTTTAACAACCTACTAATAACTCTGTGGGGCGCCACTTGTTACATTCTCGCTCTACGCCACGTGTCGTGTCCTGTGCAGCGAGGTGGCGGATGCCCAGCTGCAGCCCAACTCGCGGCAGAGCGTAAACGTTGGCGACGCGAGCGTGTGCGTCACCGTGGAGGAGCAAGAGGGCCAGCGGCTGTGGCAGTGGCACGGGTTCCTGGAGAACAGCGGTGGGGGCGACGGCCTGGCGGATGATTGCTGGGAGGATGGCTATGATGCGCTGGATAGCCCCAAATATGTGTACGGGTTCTACACGGAAATGTTCGAGTGAGGTGGCAAACAGCCACTTACGCAGTTTTGTTAAAGTCGGGTTCAGCGTGAGTAGCGTGAGTGGAGTGAGTCGAGCGAGTAGCGTGAGCAGAGAAGTGGGTTTGTAATGCAGGGCCAGATGTGTTTGCGGCATCTGCGATGGGTTGTATGCGTGCCCTGGTGTGCGTTTTAATCATTCCTGAAACAGACAATTTATGGGGAGGCATGACGAAAGTGCATTGGCTGCCCAGGCGGCATGGCCAGCCCTTCGTGACAATGTTTCGCCTACCGCTGTAAGGCTATCAATATGGTCACCCTTGGGAGGCTTAATTAATTGGGAGGCTTTTCGTCAGCCTATCACTCCTTGTTTCCAAGGAACCTTGCACATCTTGTGAGTACACGGCGAGAATGGCTCAAGCAGGCCAGCCTCTGGCGAGTCTTTTGTGCCATTGTATGCATGCATGTGTGCACGCGTCACTACTGTCCTATACCGCCGCCATCAAGTAAAATGTGTCAATGACAACTACCCTAGTCCTTCCACGACGATTCAAGATGGTGGACAAGGCCAAGTGGGCTCAGATCATCGAGGACAACGACCCCCCTCCAGTGGGGACGCGCCCGCGTGTCTGCAAACGCGGGAAGCATGCATGCTAGAAAAGACCCCTAGGGTCGAGGGCACCATGTCTATAGTTAGATTGTTTTTTGTAGATAGCTTAGACCGGTAGGATTGCGTGTACCCATCCATCCATCCATCCATCCATCCATCCATCCATCCATCCATCCATCCATCCATCCATCCATCCATCCATCCATCCATCCATCCATCCGTCCGTCCATCCATCCATCCATCCATCCATCCATCCATCCATCCATCCATCCATCCATCCATCCATCCATCCATCCATCCATCCATCCATCCATCCATCCATCCATCCATCCATCCATCCATCCATCCATCCATCCATCCATCCATCCATCCATCCATCCATCCATCCATCCATCCATCCATCCATCCATCCATCCATCCATCCATCCATCCATCCATCCATCCATCCATCCATCCATCCATCCATCCATCCATCCATCCATCCATCCATCCATTCATCCCTCCCTCCCTCCCTCCCTCCCTCCCTCCCTCCCTCCCTCCCTCCCTCCCTCCCTCCCTCCCTCCCTCCCTCCCTCCCTCCCTCCCTCCCTCCCTCCCTCCTCCCTCCCTCCCTCCCTCCCTCCTCCCTCCTCCCTCCCTCCCTCCCTCCCTCCCTCCCTCCCTCCTCCCTCCTCCTCCCTCCTCTCCCTCCCTCCTCCCTCCCTCCCTCCCTCCCTCCTCCCTCCCTCCTCCTCCCTCCCTCCCTCCCTCCTCCCTCCCTCCCTCCCTCCCTCCCTCCCTCCCTCCTCCCTCCCTCCCTCCCTCCCTCCTCCCTCCCTCCCTCCCTCCTCCCTCCCTCCCTCCTCCCTCCCTCCCTCCCTCCCTCCCTCCCTCCCTCCCTCCCTCCCTCCCTCCTCCCTCCCTCCCTCCTCCCTCCCTCCCTCCTCCCTCCCTCCCTCCTCCCTCCCTCCCTCCCTCCTCCCTCCCTCCTCCTCCCTCCCTCCCTCCCTCCCTCCTCCCTCCCTCCCTCCCTCCCTCCTCCTCCTCCCTCCCTCCCTCCCTCCCTCCCTCCCTCCTCCCTCCTCCCTCCCTCCCTCCTCCCTCCCTCCCTCCCTCCTCCCTCCCTCCCTCCCTCCTCCCTCCTCCCTCCCTCCCTCCCTCCCTCCTCCCTCCCTCCCTCCTCCCTCCCTCCTCCCTCCCTCCCTCCCTCCCTCCCTCCCTCCCTCCCTCCCTCCCTCCCTCCTCCCTCCCTCCCTCCTCCCTCCCTCCTCCCTCCCTCCCTCCCTCCCTCCCTCCCTCCTCCCTCCTCCTCCCTCCCTCCCTCCCTCCTCCCTCCCTCCCTCCCTCCCTCCCTCCCTCCCTCCCTCCCTCCCTCCCTCCCTCCCTCCCTCCCTCCCTCCCTCCCTCCCTCCCTCCCTCCCTCCCTCCCTCCCTCCCTCCCTCCTCCCTCCCTCCCTCCCTCCCTCCCTCCCTCCCTCCCTCCCTCCCTCCCTCCCCCTCCTCCCTCCCTCCCTCCCCCCCCCCCCCCCCCCCTGGCCCGCCGCCCGCCCGCCGCCCGCGCCCGCCCGCCCGCCCGCCCGCCCGCCCGCCCGCCCGCCGCCCGCCCGCCGCCCGCCCGCCCGCCTGCCCGCTTGCCCGCCGCCCGCCCGCCCGCCCGCCGCCCGCCCGCCCGCGCCGCCCGCCCGCCCGCCCGCCCGCCCGCCCGCCCGCCCGCCCGCCCGCCGCCCGCCGCCCGCCCGCCCGCCCGCCCGCCCGCCCGCCCGCCGCCCGCCCGCCGCCCGCCCGCCCGCCGCCCGCCCGCCCACCCAAGTACCATACAACTATTCCTGCCCATGCATGCATTAATTAATTAATTAATTAGACTCGTGCTCCCGTTGGGGAGTCACGGAGCATTAACCCCGATGGATGGATGGATGGGTGCAAACAGTCCTACCGGTCTAATCTATCTACATTAGCTACCTACGACATCTATCTAACAGCATTCTAACTACAACATCTATCTAGACGGCCTCACGCTGCCCTAGGGGAGCTGTCTGGCGTGCATGCCTCCCACGGGTTTGCACACCCGGGCGCTTCCCCTGTAGGGGGGGGGCTCGTTGTCCTCTATGACCTGGGCCCACTTGGCCTTGTCCATCATCTTCTTCCAAATCACGGAGAGGCCTAGGCCCCCCATGTCCTCTACTAGCTGTTCTTTGAAGGTGCGGGCCTTGCGGCGTCTAACATCACTGGGCCCGGCCCACGTCAGGAGGTGCCGGCCAGGCTGAGCTGGTCGCAGTCCTGCGGGGGGGCCACGTGAGGTGTCTACCTGGTTGGTGCGAGCTAGGTGCCCTACTAGCTGCAGGCGTCGCTGCTTAATGGTGCAGGCGTTGCTGCTTAATGGTGCATGCATGCGCAGATCATTGTTCAGACTAGACTTCATCTTCCAGCTAGTGGCATGCACGATGTCTCGATCGCACGCAGCGCCCAGCTATTTTTTTTTTTATATATATAAATTAATAATAAATCAGAACATAAATTAAATTATAACATGAAGTGTTGGGAGATCATGTAGCACATATTCCCTTGCTGGATGGAGCCCAGCTATGTAGTGCGCTTTGTTTTAATTCGTTGTCCTCCGGTCTATCTCCATATGCATATTCAGGTCTCCTGGCAAAGACAGCTAGCCACTCAGCTTCTGCATGCAGTCGATCTGATCGCACCTCATTTTGATCGACTTTAGCGCAGACGAGTAGAGAGTAGTCCTTGCACAACTTTTGACCGCCGATCGAGCATGCATCCAGGGATAGTGTTTTCGTGCAGTTATATACATATTGAATTGAATTGAATTGAATTGTAACATAACTCCGTTGGGAGTATATGTAGCACATAGCCCAGAGAAGGGGCATATGGCCTATCATACATTCTAAGCTACTTCCTGCAAGGGTGGGAATGTAAACAACACTTGCTCTAGGTGCACTAGGGCACCTGCACCACCCAGAGTTTCAGGCAACACCCAGCGAAGGGGAGCCTGTCATAGGTGGGGAAGATCATCATGGCTATACAAGAGCTAGGACATGGCTTCTCTACAGAGAGCATCTCTCTGCATGGCATAGCATGGCGAAATTCTTAATGCAACATCCATGGGGGTCCCGTTATAGGCAGGGCTTGGCTAAATCCTGTAGACAACATCCATGGGGGCCATTATGGGCGCACATGCGCGTGGGCCACATGCTAGGCTAAGCCTGACTAATCTACACTACTGGTATGAATTCCCTAGTCTGGGGTGGCAGGAGGGGGCTGCCAGGGCTTGTGGTCAACGTGGATGACCGCCCCCCTCCAGTATACCGGCTTCCCCCCTGCGCTGTGCCGGAGCTGAAGGTAGGCCGGCCATAGCTCGCGTCGCCGCTGTTGCTGGGCCAGGGTCAAGTCGTCGTCCAGCGTGAAGCGAGTCCTCGAGAGCTTCTTGCGGCATTTAAGGAACGACAGCTTGTCCGCCATGTACTTAAAGGTGAGGAGCACGGGTGCCGGGCCAGCCTTCCCCCGCGCGCGGGGGAGGCGGACAGCCGACATGTCCAGCTCACCAGTGAGTAGCATGGGGGCAAGAATGTCGCGCTTAAATGCCTCAAGAAGGGTCGTGGAGGTCTCACCTGCCGGCTGGTCGAAGTGCTTGACGATGACATTGTGGCTGCGCCGGGCGATGTCGGTTTCCTCGCGAAGGTCGAGGGCTTGTTGCTTGAGTTGTGCCGAGATGGTGGAGGTGGTGGAGGTGGTGTGCTGCTTAAGCAAGTCCGCCCAGGTGGAGGGAGCATCGCCGGCCGGGCCAGCAGACGCCGGCTGGGCGGCGATGTCCTTCACCGCCTGGGCGGTGAGGCCGGCGGTGTCATGCAAGCTCTCAAGGGCGTTGGCGGTGGCTTGAAGGCGTTGGTCGAGGTCGAGGAGCTGGGCTTTGATGTCGGCAGTGGAGGCGGAAATGGCAGTGGAGGTGGAGGCGGCAGCGGCGGAAATGTGAGGAAGTTCAGCAGCCAGCGTGCCACCCATTGCTGCGACGTCAGCAGCAAGGGGGGTCACGTGCTGCTGAAAGGCTTCCGTGAGGATGGAACGGAGGGTGGGGGCGGAGATGGATGGAGCCCAGATCTCGTCGTCAGAGCGCTCGAGAAGGGAGTTGAGGATGGTGTGCTGGAGCTGGGGGCGGGGGCAGCCAAGCAGGGCGCCGTGGGTTTGCCAGCGGCTGCCGTTGCTGCCGATGAGGCGACCTTGGTCGTAAAGATGGAGGCACAGGTCGTAAAGCGAGGCGTAGTCCCCGTAGAAGATGCAGTCCATAGCATCGTAAGGAGACAGGTTGTTCCAGTCGTGATCATCGACCTTGAAAGGGTGGGGCCGAAAGCGCGGTTCCGAGGGGCGGGACCATCCTGTTTTGTCGGCTGGGCGGGTGCGTTTCGGGTCAGGCGATGCCGATGGCGAGGCATTAAGCCCGGGAGGTTGCTGGGTGGCCACCAGTGCACGACTAGTGTCACCGCTGTCTACCGGACCTGATGGCGAAGCTGCAGCCGCAGCTGCCGCATTTTCATGGGCGAGCGCATCCGCCAAACTGCGTTGCGTCAAAGGACGTTTGCTCGTCATATATTGCGTGTTAGATTCGGAAAATTATATCAGCATGTGCGTCTTAGAAAGACGAAGCGATAGTGATATTCACAGCTGAATTTGGGGCTCAAACGTGAAAGTTATGAGCTCCGCCGTCAGCCATGGCTACCTCGTGGCTCGTGGCTCGTAGGATGGATATATACATATGTGGGATCAGAATATGTGGGATCAGAATATGTGGGTCACATCTTTCCTCTCAGACAACTACCGCAGTCCTTCCACGGCGCGCGTTGGATCGCCATGCGTCCATGAATAGTTGTCTCATAGATGCATATGTATATATTTGTCTCTATGTTTGACTACCCCGGCCATGCCCAGCAGAAGTCATAGGCAATTACACGCAAGGTGTAGTCGGAGAGTAGCGGTGCAGGCATACACTGGTTGTCTCTTTGATATAGTCCCTTTGAAAGTGAGACAACTATACTACTATAGACATAAGAACTTCAACGAGTTGCATGTATACAGTTGTCTCACATAATTGTAAACTGGAAGCAAGAAACTTGCATGAAAGGCTCATGAAAATAAGTTATATCCATTACAACAAGAATGAGTCTTGGACCACATTTACAGAGAGCCAAGTTGCTCTCGCATGCACATGGCTACAGTAGCACATCCACTGCCGTCGATGGAAGGTTAATGTTGCAACCTAGTCATTCGCGATAAGTGACAACTGCTTCTACATATCCAGGGTAACTGGAAACATCATGGTGGTAGAGAAGAAGATTCCAATATATCGTGCCGTATGTACTGAACCTTGTAATGGTAGTCCACCACCACATCTGCGCAGCAAGTGCCCTCAGCATGCAGCCGCCTGCCAGTCCTGTGTCTAACTTCTTGCCCCGAATCCATGCGCCCCTCCGCCAAAAAGCATCCTCCCCGGTAAAAGCCTCTGCCCGTCAACAGGACAAGCCGGCACGCATGCTGGCCCTATAAATTGGAACAGCCTTGGCACAAGCTCACGGCCTGCACGGGTTAAGCCCGCTGACTATCTCTCCACCTGAATCAGGGCTTGAAAGGCGGCTCACATAAGCTAAGCCCAATGCAAAAAACTTGCGTTTTACACCATGATGTCTGGTGCCCCGCCTCCCAACGCATAGCCTGGGTGCGAGCTGACCAATAAAGTCAGCCCACCTCCCAGTCACAGTTGCAAGCGGCTCTCCATCATCATTCACGCCGTGCCAACAGCAGCAGGTCTCCATCGTCATAGAGCTGCGCCTTCACTATGGTAGGCGCACTGTTCACTGTAGAAGTCCCGTGGGGTACCTTCCTATGTGACCATAGCACCATGTTGACCATAACACCGTGCATTAAAGGTCACCGCCACGGTCCGCCACCACCTCAGCCACTGGGCTCACCACGACAGTCGACAGCACCACGGCATCGCCTCGTTCACAATCACGATGGCCATCAGAACGCCGTCGCACCATGGCTAATAATAGCACCACGGCTGACGGCTCAGACGCACTCTCGCCACGGCTATGAAACCCACAATGGCTCACCGCTACCAGCAGCCGGGGCCTTCGTAAGTTCTTGCCCCGCGGCTAGAGCATAGTTCACAGCTACCAGCCACACGGTTATGCATAGAGCAGCGGATCACGGGCTCTTGCCCCGCGGCTATTACTAGCAGGAAGGCGGCTCACAAGTTCTCGTCGATGTAGGTGGTGCCCATGAAGGGCCCCCCCTTGCGGAACGCGCGCAGGAACTGGATATTAATACCCTCCATCTTGCGGGGGAGGATGCCCAGCTCGTCGAACCCGTGGGACCCTGGCGCCTGGACCAGGTCGGCCGCGAGCCCGTCAATAAAGTCCTTGGACATGTGCGGGTTCTGGGGCAAGGGGAGCGGGAAGACCTTGGTGAGGATCTGATGAGGTGTCGCTGCCAGCTTGGCGAGTGCCGAGGGGAGCTGCGTGTAGTTGCGGTACTCACGCACCTCGTCAAAGACCAAGTCAACCACCTCCTTGTAGGTAAGGACGTCGGGGCCGGCGAGCTGGTACTCCTGGCCGATCGTCTCGGTGGACCGGAGGACACCTGTCACCGCCGAGGCGACATCGTTCACGTGGACAGGTGCCACTTTCTGCTGGCCGCCGTCGATAATGGGGACAGACATCCACTCGCGGCACATCTTGGCGATCGGGATCAGGAAACGGTCCTCTGGGCCGTACACGGGGGCCGGCTTCAGGATGGTCGCACGGGGGAAGACCTCGCGCACCCAGGCGTCTCCCTCGGCCTTGGAACGGAGGTAGCGCGAGGGGGCGGTCTCGGAGGCGCCCAGGCAGGAGAAGTGGATGAGCCGGTCCACGCCGCCGTTCTCCTTGCAGAGCGCCGCAATCACGGCCGCCGCCTTCACGTTGGCGTCCTCGAAGCTCGTGTAGTAGGTCTCCGTGGACCGCCCGATGAGGTTGATGACGACGTTGGAGCCGGCGATGACGTCACGGATGGAGTCCTGGTCGGACAGGTTGAAGCGCAGCGGGACGATCTGGCCGAGATCACCGGCGAGCTTCAGCGGCCGGACGTGGTCCTCATCGCCGCGGTAGGGGACCACGATTTGAGAGCCACGCCGGGCGAGCTCGTTTACTACGTACCGCCCCAAAAATCCCGTAGCGCCAAACACGGTGGCGACAATGCCGCTGACAGAGGAGCGTCCACCGGTTCCCGCATGGACGCCGGTGACTCCTTTCACAGCGATGGTCGTCATGGACCTGCCCGAACCGTTGTTGCCCCAGCCACCATCATGAGACAAGTTTGCCGCCAATGACATAGCGGCCTCCCTTTGTCCAGCGAACAGCACATGCTGCCTAGCGGCCGCGGAAATAGCCGGGAGATGCCGGAATACCACTGCAGCCATTTTGTCACAAAGCTCTATGCGGTCAAAATTTGTGAGGTCAATCGCAAGTCCACGAGAGTCGACCTCAACTATCCATCAAGTCCTTTGTCAGGAAAAGGTAACCATAACCCGAGCACAAATAATGTATGCTTTCAACTGAGCCTCAGAAAAGCAAACTGACGCAAGGGGATAGAAAGCGTGCCTTGCTTTCTTCTCCCTCCGCGCTGCCCTGTCCTCGAGCTTCCCTTAAACCCCAACAGAAGCGTGCAGTGTTCGATCGTCCGTCTTCATGCATGGGCGATGGGTCCATCATCGTCACTTCGCTGGTCGTGCGACCCTGACAGGGCTCCAGGTACAGATGCGGTTGTCTTGTTCTGGCGCCTGTAACTGTGCCAGGATTCGGTAATCAATTTGGGTGGCAGGAAAGAGGAAGTCCAAAGACCGAAAAGGACGTTGTCCGTTACTCTTCTGTCTTACCCGAAATTAATTTGAATTGGTGCGTTATGAAGCGAGGCGTGTAATAGGTCGTAACGTTGTTCTTGCACGCACCCGCATGCCAGGGGAAATGCAGATATCTACATGGCGTTATGCCTTCTGTTCAACGGCCTGGTGAGGAACGGATATCTCGCTTGTCAGGCTAATCTAATTAGCCTCGCAACATGGCGGTTAGTCGTCGTCATGTTTCTGCTTAGTGAGCCGTCAAGGTCGTAATTACCATACATATTTGGCGTCCATGTCCTCCACCAAAGTGGACAGGGACAGACGACACGCTGCAGACGCAAATGCAGGAAGGTCACACCACCGTGTATTCGTGGGACAGGAGCCATCCGCGTCAGCTTCCGACGGTGCCAAAGATGAAATCAAGTCAAAGGGGGGGGCAAATGGCACAGGTGCTGATCGCAAGCATCACTGTCCCAAACATAGCACCAAGCAGCGGGTATTCCGGGCAATCGTGATGCCAGCCTCAGAAGTTGATGGTAACTCTGAACGCTCTACCATTCCAGTAAACTCCAAGGACGCTCCCAGGAAATCCCTACATTTGCTGAGTACGCCCCGAAGCAGCGATACAAAGGGTGGGACTGACACTGGCATTGATAGATTTGCCTCGAGCAATGACGGCAGAGGCAAACGCTCCTGCCGCACGATCCCGGAAAACAAAGAGAACAATACAAACGCGTGGCAAACGCCCGTGGAAGATAAGAAAGTAGTCCGGAAGCCAGACCCTCGAGAGCTGACTGACAGCGATTCTGGCTCTGACAGCCCACATTGGGCACACCCTGAACTGGGAGACGGCAGCGATGACGACCGAAACGATGCCACCAAGCCCGATAGTGTGCGGCCGTCACGCAATTACCACCGGTCACTGTCGACCAAGGGGAGCGTACGAAGCGAGGTGGACGCACGGGTAAGGGCTAGCTTCGCGTCCATTGCTAACGAATGGAAGCCATCCGGTGCGTACCCACCGGACCCTTGGCATCACTTGCTTTTGGAAACGGTTGGATAAGCAGCCCGAAAAGCTGTACTGTATGTGTTTCGATCTTTTGTTTTTGGCATACCGCAGGTGGGACATACTCATATTCCACTATGTTTTGCGTTCATGTTTAGTCTGCATGTGGAGTCTGCATGCGCTTGTTTAGTCTGCATCCTTTTGCATACCTATGCAGGCCATGTGGGTACATTCCATAATGCTGGCAGTATTTGGTCGAGGAGATTCGTGAGCTTGACCATCTCATGGGTGTTGGCTGTGCGTGCCAAACCAAGTCATGAGTACGGCACGGATGTGTACCCCGTAACTGCATGCTGTTCTTACACCCATGGAACATAGCAGTCAAGGTGGCGTTGAACTGGGCCCCCTGAACTGCCCCTTGCAGGGCTGCCTTGCGAAACCACCCAACCGGCGAGATGCCAAACCACCCGACCGGTGAATGCATGCGCGCTCGCGGTACCCCTGTTAGTGTGTGCGCGCGTTTCTTAAATAAGACACGTCCATACGTTTATACACCATGTGTGCGCTCATGCACGCATGATGTTAAAATAGTGCCCTACCAGTATTCTATGCTGTGGGCGCATGGATGGTGCAGGTGGGCGTGCTCACGCAGGTGTCTCCCTTACCCCACCTGCCCTCTCACACCTTTCTGTGCAAGCATGCGCGGCTTACACCATCCATGCTGATGGATTATAACTCAGGCGCGCGCGCACGCAGGAGCCTCCCCTTGGCCACCTGCTTCCTCACCCACCCTCCCACGTGCGTACACCCTACGCGCGTGCGTGCATGCATGCACCGTGTGAACCCGCGGCCCCAGGTGCGCGCGCTCACGCAGGAGGCGGCGCGACTACAGGAGAAGCTGGAGGCCAGTGAGGGCAAGCGCAGGAGATGCGTGGGGCGGTGAGGGCCCATTAGACAGGCCTACCCGTGCACCTAGCGTGGTAGAGCGAGGGCAAGCGCAGGAGATGCGTGGGGCGGTGAGGGCGTATATCACGGCGTAGGCATTCTAATAGTCTGACTGTAACTAAAACTATACAGAACGAGGAGGGAGGGCGTATATCACGGCGTAGGCATTCTAATAGTATGACTGTACCTAAAAGTATATACGTTCTACTCGGCACGTTCCGCTCCGTGCCTATACACAACGAGGAGGGAGGGCTCCTGCACTAGCTTCTCTGAGATAGCCTATATAAGTATCTCATCCATTCAGGGCGCCGATAATCTGTGCCTCGTTTCTCTTCTTTATGGCTCCCCCTTTCTTCCTGCCCCTGCTCCCTTTCTTCCTGCCCCTGCTCCTTTCCTTTCACCCTTCCCCTTTTCCTCCTGCTCATCCTCCCCTTTCTCTCGCCCTTTGCCCCCCTTGCTCTCGCCCTTTTCCTCGTCAGCGTGTCAGAGCTGGAGGCCAAGCTTGCGGAGCGTGACGCCAGCATCGCACAGCTGCGGTTCACCAACCAGTGAGTGCATGGGCATGGGCATGGGCATGGGCATGGGCATGGGCATGGGCATGGGCATGGGC
>RPFO01000104.1:3724665-3757165 GCA_009746045.1 Mesostigma viride | reverse complement strand
CAGAAGCAGATCAAGACGCTCATGACTGGATCGTGGGTGACAGTTTGGCAGTAGTGCCGCGGGGGGCAGTAGATAGTTGCCGTCGTTGTCTCTCAGGCGCTGGTGGCGAAAGGGCTGGTGAGGATGGGCGATGTACAGGCGGTGGGTAGCTTGTAGTAACTAGTTTGCACTGGCTCTGGTGTCCCATTGGGCCGTCAGTTGGCGTTTTGGTCAGGGGGAACCCCGCCAAAGCGTTGCGTAACAGAGCGCCTGGTGTGGGGGGGTATGGCATCCAAGCACTTGCTTGCCTGTTGGTGGTCCCTTTCCTGTGTTCGTGGTTTCAAATGCCTTTGGGGTGTCTACCATCACTAAGAGGTATCTGCAGTGTAACTGAGGTGGCAAACTCGCTACAAGATAGCCCCCATCAAGTGGTGGCAGACTGACTACGGTTCCCCCTCCCATATTTGTCATCGGGATGAAAATTTCCCCGTGATAGAAATAGTTGAATCCCAATTGCATAATCCTTTTGCCTCGTTTGATTGCAATCCGCCGTCTCTCTATCTCCCCGCCTCATTCCCTGCCTCATCCAATTCCGATTCTGCTCCGTCAATGTCTTATTTTGTTTCCCCCCCTGCAGGGCTTGCAAACGCTGCTGCTCGGAAGTGGGCCATTCCTGGCGAGCAGGGACACCCCTGCCGGCTACGGCGCTGCTGGGGACTTTGGCGCCAGGCCCATGGTGGTCCCACAGGTGCAGGCGATTCTCACGGGCATTCTACAGAATGTGTCGCAGCTCAACGGGTACGTCAATGTCCAAATATATTTAATATAATAAAGACGGTAGGTGCGCACAAGCCGTCAAAGGGATAGGCATGGGTAAATGGATGGGTTTGCCAGGGTTATTGAATGGGTAGGCAACTGCCATGGAATGGGCCGGCATGGGCACTGAAACGGATAGGCAAGGTGAAGCTGATCGGATATGTTCAATAAAAGTATCGGGGTTCTTTGAACGGAGTTTCTTCTATACGTGAATGCGGGAACAAGAGGCCGCTGGATGAGCGGCTTATAGGTCGTAGTGTTTACTCGTAGCTGTTTGGCTAGAGCTTTTGTGATTAGTAGATGCAATATAGTGCATGGTTGAAAAATGAATTAAATAAAATGTGCGTTCCGCGCTTGGGTTGATTATACCCGGGCGGAACGGGGCGTGAGGTGCAGTGCCCCTGAAAAGAACAACCTACGCATTATTTAATACTAGCCGTGCAGATTCGGGATATTCTACCCCGGTCTGTACGGTTAGCGTCTTACTAGCATCCACTAAACATAAGGGTTTAATGACGTCAGTTAGCTAGGGATAAGGGAGGTTTTGCGACTAAAAGCCGCTCTGGCTGGTTTTGTCGGCCTCTTTCTTTGCTCGTTGTCGTTGCGGCGGCAGCCGCAGCTATGGGTGCTGCGGAGCAAAATCCCAAAAGCACTGGTTGCACTGGCCACTTGGCCAGTGGTGAGACTTCCAGTTGTTAACCGGCCAGGCGTAGTTCCTCGCTCGGTTAACTAAAAGAAAAGAAAATGATTACCTCCGGTCCGCACCTTTTCCCCAGCTTGGGGTCTTTGGTGGGCCGGATGCCGTGACAGGTGCTCAACTGTCGCTTGGTCGGCCCAGTGCGCGAGCTGGTGCTCCGTACCTGGGGATGCTTGCACCCCGGGTTGGAGCCGGATGGCTGGCACTGGCGACCCGTGTCTCGGTCCGCGGCCTGCGGCTTTTTCTTCGGAAATTGCTGCTGGCCAGCAAACTTTGCAATTGCCTTCCGCCGAGGGGGGGTGGTTGGGGCTGGGGACGGCGATGGGAAAAGCGCCTAAGCTAGAAATTTTTTCCCCACGCATAGAAACCTCGGGGGGAATGCGGTCTTGGCTGAACGGACTCTCGTTCAGCCAGGTGCCTGGGGCTGTGGCCTCGGGCATCCGGGCTGGCGGGGCCTGGGCTAGGTCCACGTTTTTTCTCGAAGCACCCCGGGTCTATGGGGAGACGGCCATAGCGGTACCGACTCGGGGCCCCGAGAGGGGTCATGATAGGCTGGCCGTGCGCAATCGCAGTGCAAATGCGCTGGGCCTTTTTGGGCCTGGCCATGCATCCACAGCCGCCGGGCACACGCCTCCCGATGTGGGGGGGCTCCCGTTTTGCGGCAGGGCGGTCACTTGTGACAACGAGCAAGGTGGAGTGCGGCTTCAAGGGAAAGCCAGGGCGGGGGTGATTGGGCAACGTACTTCATGAAGGGCCTTGAACGGCGTGCCTCCGGGCATGTCAATTAGTGTCACATGTATGCTTCCACTTATTGTTTTAATGAAGATGCTGGTTTTTGTGGGAGCTACGTGGGACATGAATCGGGGTTCTTTGAACGGAGTTTCTTCTATACGTGAATGCGGGAACAAGAGGCCGCTGGATGAGCGGCTTATAGGTCGTAGTGTTTACTCGTAGCTGTTTGGCTAGAGCTTTTGTGATTAGTAGATGCAATATAGTGCATGGTTGAAAAATGAATTAAATAAAATGTGCGTTCCGCGCTTGGGTTGATTATACCCGGGCGGAACGGGGCGTGAGGTGCAGTGCCCCTGAAAAGAACAACCTACGCATTATTTAATACTAGCCGTGCAGATTCGGGATATTCTACCCCCGGTCTGTACGGTTAGCGTCTTACTAGCATCCACTAAACATAAGGGTTTAATGACGTCAGTTAGCTAGGGATAAGGGAGGTTTTGCGACTAAAAGCCGCTCTGGCTGGTTTTGTCGGCCTCTTTCTTTGCTCCCCACCCACCCACCCGTGTCTTGGTTGCCTCTAGGGCAACGTACTTCATGAAGGGCCTTGAACGGCGTGCCTCCGGGCATGTCAATTAGTGTCACATGTATGCTTCCACTTATTGTTTTAATGAAGATGCTGGTTTTTGTGGGAGCTACGTGGGACATGAAAAGATGGTTGGTGCGTGAGGGCAGTGGAAGGGGCAGGCTTGAGTCATGGAATCGGGGCGGCGAGGTTATTCTTGGCCGCATGGGGCAGGCCGCATTGGGAACCGTGCGGATTGAATGGGTAGGCCAGGCCAGTGGAAAGGCTTGGGAAGGCAAGGCGATCGGTCGGTACGAGCGATGGAATGGGTAGGAAAGGGCCGTGCCTTGTTTCTCTGAGTAATGTTAGGGGCCTAATCATGTTCCATGGGCAATGTACAGAAAAGTCAACACTGTAGCTAGCTTTAGCTACAGTACAGCTCTTTTGTGAGCTCCCCTATAACTGTGAATAGTAGTATCCTCGTTCTCTACCCACCGGGCTATTTGATGATTCCAGCATGCCTGGATCAAAATGCAAGCCTGTGTGGCGAGCAAACCTGTGTGCACCAATATAATGTTGACAAACACATCTGACACTGTCCCGAACCTCACCTACCATTGTGTCAAGTCTGTTAACCTCCAGCCAGAGCGGTATCCTTGACAGAGCAATCCTTCTCCCCCCTCTCGCTTTAACCCATGGTCCGGGAATGGGTTTTTGGCATTTTTAGACCCCTGAAAATGAAAAAAAAATCATAACTCATGGGCCACGACTCCAAATACCCCCAACCAAGATGCTAGGAGTATCTGCACTTCAAGGGCTTTCAGAATATGCAATAATATCACAAGTCCATTTAGTGGTTTGCAAGATTTGCTCGCAAAGTGGTTTGCTCTCAAAGTTGGGCAAAAGGACATCATTTTCAGGCAAGCAAAATCCCCTTAGAGAATTACAACGACAGGGAGGGCCAGGAACCTCATTACCAACATCAGACAATTTCAGTGGATAGTGCCACTATGCTTTCTTTGGGTCAGACCGCACGGATAGCCCATCTGGCCAACATTATCCGCTCACTTACGTGTGTGGGTTACGCGCGCGTAAAGCAGCTATCCATGCCGTGCCACAAACTTATCCATTAGCGCACGTAAACAGCCACATAGGGCTTCCAAAAGTGCCCCCATATCTCACACATATTAAGGATCACAGGGCTGCCAAAAGTGGCCTCATATCTCACACATACTAAGGATCATATGGCTGCCAAAAGTGCCCCCATATCTCACACATACTAAGGATCATAGGGCTGCCAAAAGTGCCCCCATATCTCACACATATTAAGGATCACAGGGCTGCCAAAAGTGGCCTCATATCTCACACATACTAAGGATCATAGGGCTGCCAAAAGTGCCCCCATATCTCACACATACTAAGGATCATAGGGCTGCCAAAAGTGGCCTCATATCTCACACATACTAAGGATCATAGGGCATAAGCCGCCATAGCCACATACTGCATGATCCACCATGACTAATAGGTTGCTGTTCCGAGCAAAGATGGCCACTAAACGCGTCCGCATTCCCAGCAAATGCTGCAGCTGACGTCCTGTACCCAAATGCCCGTGCTGGCGCAGATTGCCCGGCCATAAGGAGAAAATCGACATGTGGTAAGCGATGGCATATCTGGCACTGACAACCAAGAAGCACTATTTTCCTACCTCTATTTTCCCAACCCTATATATCTGGCCGTACCTGACCTACAAAAACCATGCATCGTCATTCTGAGCAACATTCTGATTTCCATTTCTGGCCGCGAGACGCAAAATTTCCATGATAACGGCACGTTGGCAGCCTTATCTTGATGCACGCGCGCGAGTGAAAATTTCCCGCCAAAGTCACGTGATACTGTCTCAATACACGTTGTAATTACCAGGCTATGGCGAATATAACCCCCAAACCTATGCATCACCTTCGTCCCTAAGTGTTCCCAGACCCACCGGACGATTCCCTCCGTCGCGTGTGGCGCGGCGCTCCGGTAGTTAGCGCCGCGCCACCGCTAGTCAAACAGTGCGATATATCGCACTGTTTCCGGACTTAATGCTCTTACAATTGAGAACTGTTTTTTTGTTAGAGTCCCCCCCAGAAAACACCTGTTGTATCAGAACTATGTAAATAATAATTAGTAAAACTTGTACTAGAAGTTATCAGGAGTCCTGGTATTGCTCGCCACTCTCCATGTGGTCGCGCTGCTTGCGTGCTGTCCACCCCCAGCACCAACGCCCTACAAGTAACAAGTCCCTACTTTTTTCGTTTCCCCCCCTGGCCCCGCTGCTTGCTCGCTTGGGTTGTGCACTTCCTCCCCACACGCTCCGCCAGCGTCGTATCGTCCGGTCTAGCCTCCCTCTCCACCAACGCCGCCACGCCCGACACCAACCAGCTCCACGACCTCACGGCCGCCACGAGCACCCCCCAAACAGCCAGCACTCCGCAGCGAACCGGCACCACCAACCACCCGGCAGGGGGTCCCGAGTATTCCAACATGGGACATGCCAACACGAGAGACACCACGCCCTCGCAGGCCCCGTGGCAGCAGACACCGTGGGCAAGGCCGGAGCGGGACGCGAGACATCTTGAGCGGGATACGGGACGTGGGTGGGACGCTTGGGGCCCAGCGGCCGCAGGGCCTCGTGAGGACTGGCATAGTAACGCTGCGGGGTCCCATGACGACTGGCAGAGAGACGTGGTGCCGTCACTGGCATCAGGGTCGCGCGTTCGGAATGACCAGGTGGGCGCCGCGCAGGAGCACTCGCGCGTGCCGGATGAAGGCAGCAGCCAGCACACGCACACGGGCCACTGGGGCCATGTCTCTGATAGTGGCAGGTCCGATGAATATTTAGGGCAGGCATGGGGGGGTCCTCGAGACGGGACGGGCAGGGACGGGGGACCATTTTCAACCAGGGACAAGGCCCCGTTTTCGGCCAGGGAGGGTTCGTCATCCTCGCAGGCGACGTTTTGGCCATCGGTGCCCCCTGGGCGATATGACCAAGGGGCGACCAGCTTCAACGACCATGGCCAGGGGTATGGGGGGCCCAATGTCCCATCCATGAGCGGTCCAGGGTTGACACCCCAACCGCCGAGAGGTGCGGCGGGATCTGCCATGGCATTTGGTGGCGGTGGCAGGGGCGGCGGTGGTGGCGATGGCATGAATGTAGGTGGCGGCGGGAGTGGCGTGAATGCGGGTGGTGGGGGCGAGGAGCCCATGATCGCGCAGTTGATGGCGCAGCTTGAGCAATCCGAGGCGGAGAGGGAGCGGCTGGGGCGGCTGCTGGAAGCAGCGCACCGGGCGGTATGTTTGGAGTGAGGGGACGAGGGGGGGGGGAAGGGGGGGCGTACGTGGGGAATGAGGGGGCGAGGGGGGGGGGGGGGGGGGCGGGGCAAAGCTTATTAATGAAGTGCCAAGTCTGCCTTAGCATTAGTTACACCAGCGGATGAGATCATATTAATGAAGTGCCAAGTCTGCCTTAGCATTAGTTACACCAGCGGATGAGATCATGCGCACTAGGCACTTAAAGGGGCTGAAGGGGACTAAGCCCCCGGTGCGGGATGATGGCTGTTGGTATGTGAGTCATTCTGGTGCAGTGCTTCCTAGCTTGGAGGTGCTTGGGTGCAAGGGGGCCACAGGTGACACACTTGGCGCCGTATTTCATGGGATTTTGGAGTGTTTCCTATCCATTTGTTTTGCACCGGATGCAATGGTATTTGTTTTATATATAATTTTAATGCTGTATGGTAACCATTTCCTTCTTGTTTGTCTCGTCCTGTCTCGCGAGCCTCCCAATGCGTGGAGGGCCAGGCTGTCAATGCCTGCTTCAGGAGTTGTGTGTTTGCTCAACGTGTACCCTCCCTGTGGGCTCCGTTGGGGTGCTCTAAACGGTGCATGTGCCTGCTTCACCCCTCCTACCTCCTGTACCTGTGTTTCTAGTATCTGATCTCCCCAGATAAGAGTATGGTTCAAACTTTCCCTGGGTTGTGCGCCTTGGTTTGTACAAACTGAGTACCATCGAAGGTCTCTCTTTGGTTTTCCAGAGAGATGTGTTACTATGTTAAGAACAAAGGCGCAAGGCTTTTCTTTCAGAATCGACAGCTACGAATTGGCATATTGATTTTAAAGGCTTGCATTATGTAATGCCGTACGCCATGAGCATGGGCGCCCCCTCCTTCATCCGAAAAACTTGAGCATGCCTGTAATCAGGTGCCTGATTACTGAAGCAGTCCTTTACCACCACACTAGTCACCTTGCCTATTGGCGGGAGTGCTAACACAAACAAGTTTGGAAACTCTCCATCTAAGCTTCCTCCCTTACCAAGGCCCTCCTTGCATACTACGATGCTGTCTGTGCAGGGTGACCTCCAGGGCGCGCAGGTGGCGTCCCTGATCCCCATGTACAGCCAGGCCATCGAGAAGGCACGGTCGCTGTGCGCGTCCCTGCAGGCCAAGCTCAGTACGTTTGCCAGCATCAAGTTGTGTGTTCAAGCCGTTGCCGCTAGCTAGCATAGGACCTTGTCGCCATACAAATCTGCCGAATAGAAATTGGCCGGCGGGCTTGGCTGGTAGGGTAGATCACTTCTGTGAACATGGCTTTTATTGACTCAATGCCCTCGAATGCACAACTAAGTGCTCTCGAATGCACAACTACGTGCTATATGCGCTCGAATTCACAACGAGATGCTCTCGAATGCACAACTACATGCTCTCGAATGCACAACTACGTGCTATATGCGCTAGAAATGCACAACTACATGCTCTCGAATGCACAACTACGTGCTATATGCCCTCGAATGCACAACTACATGCTCTCGAATGCACAACTACGTCCTATCTGCCCTCCAATACACAACTGATGCTCTCCAGTGCACAACTAAATGCCCTCCAAAGCACGACTAACACTCTAGTTATAGCCCGCAACCTTATCCTCCCGGCTGTACAATGTGCAACCTAATCCTCCTGGCCCCGCAGCGAGCGGCATGAAGGAGCGGCGCGTGCTGAGGGAGCAACTGGACGCGATGGAGGCGGAGCTGAGGGACAGGTGACAGCACAAACAAACCACTTGCCTTGTCTACCTGTTGCCTTGGCTGAATTGTGACAATGTCGTCCCTTTCCTGTCGCCAGCATGCGCTGCCCTGTTCTTCCTTTCTCATTCACTCGCACTCTCCCCTGTGCTTCCTCAGTTGCTTGGAAGTCGCGCAGGGACAGGTACACTCCTGGCCTGTGTTTGAGATAAGACAAGGGTGGTACCGAGCCAGTTCTCATTATCTTAGCTGATAGTAGCGTTATTACTGTGGTTCAATCATACTAGTTTTACTAAGGTTATACTTAATTCTACTACTAGGACACCGTCCAACGCATATAGTGTGGACCACATAGAATACTAGGGTTCCTAGGCGCAGATATACCCAATCGTGTGGCTCACACTACTTGCGAGCTCACACGAAAGCCGGTGTATAGCATTAGTGTGAGCCACGTTTGAGCTATTTCCGAACCGCAGTCAAACCAATCCCCCCTTTCGTAGTTGACACCGGACTTTAGGGGAGCTCGCCGAGACAACAAGTTTGCAGCAAGCTTTTCACCCGGCACGTACACCAAAGAACATACTCGGCATCAACGAAAGCGCCTACCCAACCTCGGCGATTGACAGATAGGCGGCTACAAGCTGGAGAGTTCAGGCATTAGGCAAATTTCTAGTAGAAGTGTAGAACCCAACGCGAAGGCCCAGTTTTGTGGGGGATATCCCCATCGGTGTGACTCACACGAACTTTCAAACTCACACTAATAACACACACACACACACACACACACACCATATACGTTGGAGGGTGTAGAGGTCAAGACCAGGGTCTCATTATTGCAGAGTTGGGTATCTTAAATGTAGGGCCAGGGGTATGATAGCACTATTGCCTCTTCTTTCTTCCTCTTGCCTTCCCTTCCCCTTGCCTCCACTTCCTCTCGCCTCCCCTTCCTGCCCCTTCTCCCGTCTCCCCTCAGTTCCTGGCTCTCTCCTTAACTGGTGGTCGCTTATGTACACGCATGCATTTGGCGATGGATGCGACGGGACAGTCTTTCGTGGGTGGAACCCTTTTAAGATGCTCGCCCATGAGCTCTAGTAATGCTTCCTCAACCCCACTATCTGGACACAGAGGACTTGCCAACCCAATGGTGCAGCCTCAAACAACTGTTCAATGTTACTTTGACTGTCAGTTGAGCGCGGTTGCACTCCCACTATTACATGACCACCCCTTCTTTGCCTCCGGCTGCAGTTTGAGCTGCAGGCTAGTCTAATAGTCCATGTGTCTGTGGGAGCAAACAAACTCATGCACAAACAAATCGCAGCGGGGTTAAGCTCCTGAAAAGGACTTACCAATCGCCCATGGCATCCATTGCTTGGACCTGTGCTGGTGCCTTCGCCCTGGCCACGGACGGCTCTATCACGTCATTTCTTTGTCACTCCTGACGCTCACTCGTAAACTGTAACAGCGACTAGTATCTAGATGTGTAAACAAAAACAACCCATATGACCCACATGATGTAAACTATAACCCTTGTGTAATAGTTAGGAATAATGCACGAATGCGGTAGTACTGATTGCTTGAGAGCACAAGTGTGTTTTTGGCAATGAATTCCTTGCTCATTAGAAAATAGGTTTACCCTTTATCAACGTTCCTCTCACTGGCCGCGCCGCCAGTGACCGTTGGGTGCAGACCGTTGGCCCGGGGCGGCACGATGACAGGCGGCAGTCTAGTCACTGCATCGTGTGATCACAGATCAATCCACTCTGCAGTACGGTCCCTATCTAGGATACTCTAGTACCGTCCAATGACAGGACACTACGTATACTGGGTACTGCCATCTGTCATGTACCCCAGTACCCAAAGTACCAACGCACCTATCTAGGGAAACATATGAGACTCGACTAGCCGTCTTGTCTGCATAGCCCACGTGGTATTTATATTCACATACCAACGTAGGTTTACAAGGCTTATTCATACGTTGTATTCACAATGCCTTTGAGACTTAGTCTGCAGCAAAGCATGGAGACTAACTGTAATCTATAATTATATACCTGCAAACTGTAACAACTGCGAACATCAGGGACGCCCAGAACGAGCTACGTCGCATCAGCGCGGAGCAACGGGAGGCCGCCCACCTGCGTGTGGCGACTGATGCGCAAATGCGGGCACAAGAGCTGGAGGTGCAGCTGCAGGTAACAAAATAAAAAAGGAGAAGGGTGCAGCGGCAGTGTTTTGGGGGGAGGGAAAGGGCCGGAGGTGCAGGTGCAGATAGGAGGGATAAAAGAATGGATTTCTCGGTAAGCCATGTCTTTTCCCTAATGCTTTCCTGCGATCCTCTTCTCTCCACCGCAAGATCCCATGGCCAGCGGCGATGCCGCAGCGACCATTTCTGGCCCAAGAACTTGCAGGATTGTGTGCACACATGCTCCACATCACCGACAAAGTGCCTTGACAAGTTTTTCACCCAGCGTGCACCTGTTTGATACCTGACCCCTTGTGTTGGCCTTTCTCCGCAGGAGATGAAGCAGCGCATCCACAACGGGGTGGATGCCTATCGCGCGCTTTCGGCGGAGCATGCGGCTGCACAGGTAGACGTTTCTGAATTTAGTACTCTACTCGTTTGTATTCATCCATACGTGGCCATTGCTTTATGGGCTATTTCCTTACTGCAATAAACTGTGAGCTCTGTGATTCATTGCGAAGGGTGGGTGCCTTACCATCCCCCTCGTCCCCTGGCCCCCGTGTCCTGCGCGTTTGCTTTACGTAGCCAGATCACCATCAAATGTGCCCAGATTTCGCTTGCTGCTGCTGTTGCTTTTGTGTTGAATTTGAAAGTGTTAAGAAATGAAGTGTCCATGCTGCTTCATGTCGTTTGCTTGGGTTGGACCGGTGATTGGGCATGCCACCAGGGTCTGCCACGGTTCTCCCCCTACAATCCTTCTCCTAAAAAGCCCCATTAAGGGGCAACCGTCAGCGTCTTCCCAACAGCAACTTCCCTTTCTTATCACATTTACAACGGGCTAAGCTATTATGAGCTGTTACGAGGCAGGTCAAGTCCACCCACCTACTACACGCAGCATATGTATATCTGCAGCAAGGAAAAGTCTGCCCTTGGGACGCATGGCCTACATATGTATTGCCTGACTTATGAATTTTTTTTTATCAATTGTCATCCTTTCTTTCCCAAATGCTATGGACTTGTCGCGTCTCCTCCTACGCAGCCCTGCTTTACTCTCGATGCCCTCGAATGGCCCATTCACTACGTTTTACTTGTCACATGCCATGGTGCCTGTCCTATTGGTCCCCTAGGCGCACACGGTGGAGCTTCAGCTGAAGATTGACGAGCTTCAGGCCACCATTGTGGAGATGCAGGTGAGGGGGGGGATGGGTCATTGGCTACGTACAAGAGGAAGCCTGAGAAGTCGCGTAGCCTCAGGGAAAGCAACTTTACAGCGTCTGCTGGATGGGAAGGATCTTCTATGCGATGGCAAGGGAGGGGACCATTTTGGAGGTGAGGTGCAGGTGAGGCGCAGGGGTGGGGTGGGGGGTTGAGCCATCCGTCATCCAGGTCTGGGCAAGCAGAGGGAGAGGGGTCAGAAATGCAGTGACATGGGACTGTCCACATAATGCTTGTGGGCGAGAATGGACTACTGGCATACTTTAGGGTGGTCGCTAGCGTAGTGTGGACCATGACAGGCGCAGGGGAGGGATATGCTACACTGGGAATATGTTACAGTTTCTTTCATTAGGAATACAATACTACAGAATACAATACTATAGAATACAATACTATAGAATACAATACTATAGAATACAATACTATAGAATACAATGCATTAGAAGTGTGATGCGATGGGAAGGTAATGCTTTGGGATAAACAGGGGGTTCTGAGGGAGGGGAGTCATCCACGATGGAGGGAAGCGATGATTTGGAGATCGGATAGCATGTCAATTGGTAGGGTCCGCAAATAGCCTGGGCTCCCCTGGCCTCATTCATGGTCTGGGTTGGGCCTCACATTCGGAACGCCTCCTCCCTCCAACACAGAAGTCCTGTGGCTCCTGTAATTCGTAGCGCCTTGTCTATGAGAAACGCGGTAGGGACTTGAGGTCAAATTTGAAGAAGACGCGAAGTGGGAGCCTGATACCTGAAGGCATGCAAGCCATATGCAGGCACTTGTGTGTGTGTTCCTTTGTGAAGGACAAAATGCGTGCCACCCATACCCTGGAGCTTAGCCAGCACTCCGCAGTTCGCACCACATTCTCTAATCATGTTTTGTTTCTTCTATAAAAGCATTCTTGCATGTGAGCAGGTTTTGTCACCAAAGCTATCTATGCCTATCTGGCCCTTTCAATTTAGCCCGACAGGGGCGTCCAATGTAGATATTGCTAACATGCTGTCCTGGTAAACATGCCTCCCATTCCAGCAAACTCCCGCTGCTGGCATTCAGCGCACTGCTGCTAAGCATGTCACTATGTTTTTTCGTTATACTGGGTTGTGCACGTGATGCCCGTAACGTCATCCAGCCTGCTGTGGTACAATCCTATTCGTTCAATTATTCATTCGTGAATGCATTCATTCATTCGTCCGGCCGGCCGCTCGCTCGCTCGTTCGTTCGTTCGTTCGTTCGTTCGTTCGTTCGTTCGTTCGTTCGTTCGTTCGTTCGTTCGTTCGTTCGTTCGTTCGTTCGTTCGTTCGTTCGTTCGTTCGTTCGTTCGTTCGTTCGTTCGTTCGTTCGTTCGTTCGTTCGTTCGTTCGTTCGTTCGTTCGTTCGTTCGTTCGTTCGTTCGTTCGTTCGTTCGTTCGTTCGTTCGTTCGTTCGTTCGTTCGTTCGTTCGTTCGTTCGTTCGTTCGTTCGTTCGTTCGTTCGTTCGTTCGTTCGTTCGTTCGTTCGTTCGTTCGTTCGTTCGTTCGTTCGTTCGTTCGTTCGTTCGTTCGTTCGTTCGTTCGTTCGTTCGTTCGTTCGTTCGTTCGTTCGTTCGTTCGTTCGTTCGTTCGTTCGTTCGTTCGTTCGTTCGTTCGTTCGTTCATTCGTTCCTTTGTTAACTCATTAACTCATTCACTCATTTATTCATTCATTAATTAAGTCATGCACTCATGCACTCATGCACTCATGCACTCATGCACTCATGCACTCATGCACTCATGCACTCATGCACTCATGCACTCATGCACTCATGCACTCATGCACTCATGCACTCATGCACTCATGCACTCATGCACTCATGCACTCATGCACTCATGCACTCATGCACTCATGCACTCATGCACTCGTGCACTCGTGCACTCATGCACTCATGCACTCATGCACTCATGCACTCATGCACTCATGCACTCATGCACTCGTGCACTCATCCACTCGTCCACTCGTTCACTCATTCATTCATTCATCCATTCATTCATTCATTCATTCATTCATTCATTCATTCATTCATTCATTCATTCATTCATTCATTCATTCATTCATTCATTCATTCATTCATTCATTCATGTATGCATTGTGCACCAGCCCCATGCTTACTCACAGTTTACACATCGAAATGCTGCTCTGCTGCTGTGTATGCCTCGCCTGCTGCCCTGCGTGTGGTCCCTCGCAGGCCACCATTGATGACCTGCGTGCCGACCTCAAGTCAGTTCTGGACATGGTGCGTGCTCTGGAAAAGAGTACCTCTTCAACAATAATAACCATATTTAGCGTGCCTTCTTTATTATCCCCCATCCGATTCCCATGCCTCCCGATGTCTCATGCCTTCCTTTTGCTTCTTTGCACTTTCTCGATCACAGCCCCATCCGTTCATTGCTTGACAGCCTTTCCCTACATCAGTAATCAGTTATAATTAGAAATAAGGGACAGGTTGTTGCTAGCATTTACTGCTAGGAATTAGTTTCAACCTAGATAGGGAATTTCTCTCTCTCTCTCTCTCTCTCTCTCTCTCTCTCTCTCTCTCTCTCTCTCTCTCTCTCTCTCTCTCTCTCTCTCTCTCTCTCTCTCTCTCTCTCTCTCTCTCTCTCTCTCTCTCTCTCTCTCTCTCTCCTGATGTAGCTCTCTGCCGACCTCTGCCGAGCTACTGAGGTAGCTCTCTCTTTAACAAAATCGTGTCAGGGGTTTCAGCTCTCACACAAGCTCTCACCTCAAGCGTTCTCATCATTGCCGTTCTTCTGCAATGCTCGTGAAATTTTGCCACCCGACAGGTGGCGTTGAAGAAGGTGCGCGCGGCAGCCAACGCCGTCTCCTCCCTTACGCTCACCCCGAACACGTCCCCGTCCAAGCTGCCCCCTCAGCAGCCATCGCCAGGGCTTCCAACGGGGAGCATACCACAACCTCGGTCCCAATATCTCCCTTCCAGGGACGCCACCCTCCCAGGGGGCGTGGAGAGGCCAAGCTTCACGGGGTTCACCCCGGTCAAGAGCCCAAGCCGTGACATCCCCGTTGGTGCTACCGCTGGGGGGCCATTCCCCTTGACGTCATGGGAAGAGCAACGCAGGGGTAATTCCCATGGATCAGGAGTCGCCGTGGCCACACCTGCGGGAGGCAACCCCCGTGACAGGAAAAACAAGGCGTTTGGGCAATTTCCTGGCTCGGGTTCCCCTGCCCAGAACGTTGGTGCCAATGCTGGCAGAAAGGACAAGGGCGTTAATCCAAGCCGTCCTGGTGCAGAGATACTCCCAGATGCCATGGCGCCTAAGCCGGCTGGCCTTGATAGCCTGGGTGGCCAGGCAGCCAGTCACGACGGTCACGTAGACAATGAACGCGGCAGCCAGGAACAAAGGCTTGGCCAGAAAGTGCCGGCATCCGATGCCGACGTGATCTTGGGCCAGCTGCACCTGGACATGGCGGCGTTGGATGCCGAGATGACGGCATTGCAGCATTCACTCGCTAGGTAGCTCGTGTCATAGCGAGGTAGGGCTCATTGTATGGCTTGGTACTTCTCAATAGCTAGGTAGGTTGCTACTTGATGTATAAAACACTAGCTTCTGTGCCCGGCTCCTCTGCGTTGGTAAAGATAAAACTGTGCCTCTCGCTGGCTACGACTGGCAGTGAGTGTGAGGATCAAATCCCCTCGAGGCGAAGCTTGCGTCAGATTTGACACATGTACGCCATCCATTTTATTAATGAATTCAACACTGGTCATCGATTGCGTGCAAGATTAGCTCGAGGCCTCACTTGAGGCCCATATTTTAGACTCGCTGTGGACATACATGTACATATTGACAGATTGGGGAGACGTCCACTATACCTTCAATTGGGGAATTCAGTGCTGCTTGGTCCCCCCACGCACGGGGACACGAGACTGATTAAGTAATTAATTAATTCAACCTGCCTTCTTACCAGAACAAACATCTGCATGCATGGTGACTGAGGCCTTTGTGCAATCAAAAGATCTGATGTGCAGAAATATATTAAATTAAAATTAACTTAATTATAAAATACTAACATATTAAATTATTATAACAAGAACTCATTATAACATGTAGTAGTATTAACTTAATTTTAACAAGATAACGGCAGCCCCGCGAGGAGGCCGAGCTCGCCAAGCGCAGCCTCGATCAACGTCATCGTCAAGAACTTCGACATGGAGGAAGGTGAGAATTCCGAGAAGCTTGCACGTGCGTTTGAGAGCAAAATCCTTGCACGCATGGGCCTTCTTGGTGAGATAAAGCTGGCCGCCCATAGCTAGCTTCCCCGCGCGCGGGGTAAGGCAGGGGCGCCGGCCCCCGCTTCATCTCATCTTTGAGAGCCCATCGGACAAGATTTCGTTTCTCAGACGCCGCAAGCGGCTCGAGAACACTCCCTTCACCATGGACGACGACTTGACCCTGGCGCAGCAACAACGGCGACGGGAGCTATGGCCGACCTACCTCCAGCTCCGGCAGACATACCAAGGCGGGCCAGCGGGTGTATACTGGAAGGGGGCGGTTACTGATATCTACGTCGGCCACAAGCCCTGGCACGCGACCCCCGCGACCACCGCGGCCCCAGCGACCCCAGACGCCCCAGCCTAGGGGAATACAGCAGCAGTAGTGTAGAATAGTTAGACCGTGGCCTTCATACATGCCCCGGGCCTACTACACTGAGGCACTATACCAGCTGATGCCTAGCATTTTTTAGTCATGTACATGTGTGCCTATGATGAGCCACACTCCAGATGATGCCTAGCTTTATTTCATTATGCAGTGCCCATGCAGGGAGTCACTCTCATGCTGAGAAGCCATGCCCTAGCTCTTGTATAGCTACGCTGATCTTCCCCCCCATGACAGGCTCCCCCTTAGCCGAGCATAGCTTGATAGATCATGGGGCTGCAGGTGCCCTGGGGCACCTAGAGCAAGTGTCGTTTATATTCCCACCCTTGCAGGAAGTAGCTTAGAATGTATTATCGGCCATATGCCGGCCCCTTCTCTGGGCTATGTGCTACATATACTCCCAACTGTGCCTCCATCTCTTCTCCACCAACCGCCTCCTCGCCCCGGACGGCAGCCGCGTGGGCAACGTCTACCATCTGGTCGGCGGCTACCGCCCCCGTCTCCAGCATGCCATCCTCAACTCCCTTCTCCAGCGCTCTGACGCCGAGATCTGGGCTTCACCCCTTTCCGCCCCCACCCTCCGCTCCATCCTCACGGAAGCCTTTCAGCAGCACGTGACCCCCCTTGCTGCCGACATAGCAGCAATCGGCGGCACGCTGACTGCTGAACTTCCTCACATTTCCACCGCCGCCGCCTCCACCTCCACTGCCATTTCCGCCTCCACTGCCGACATCAAAGCCCAGCTCCTCGACCTCGACCACCGCCTTCAAGCCACCGCCAACGCCCTTGAGAGCTTGCACATGACACCGCCGGCCTCACCGCCCAGGCGGTAAAGGACATCGCCGCCCAGCCGGCGTCTGCTGGCTCGGCCGGCGATGCTCCCTCCACCTGGGCGGACTTGCTTAAGCAGCACACCACCTCCACCACCTCCACCATCTCGGCACAACTCAAGCAACAAGCCCTCGACCTTCGCGAGGAAGCCGACAATGATCGCCCGGCGCAGCCACAATGTCATCGTCAAGCACTTCGCCCAGCCGGCAGGTGAGACCTCCACGAGCCTTCTTGAGGCATTTAAGCGCGACATTCTTGCCCCCATGCTACTCACTGGTGAGCTGGACATGTCGGCTGTCCGCCTCCCCCGCGCGCGGGGGAAGGCTGGCCCGGCACCCGTGCTCCTCTGACACCTTTAAGTACTGTCATGGCGGACAAGCTGTCGTTCCTTAAATGCCGCAAGAAGCTCTCGAGGACTCGCTTCACGCTGGACGACGACTTGACCCTGGCCCAGCAACAGCGGCGACGCGAGCTATGGCCGACCTACCTTCAGCTCCGGCACAGCGCAGGGGGGAAGCCGGTATACTGGAGGGGGGCGGTCATCCACGTTGACCACAAGCCCTGGCAGCCCCCTCCTGCCACCTCAGACTAGGGAATTCATACCAGTAGTGTAGATTAGTCAGGCTTAGCCTAGCATGTGGCCCACGCGCATGTGCGCCCATAATGGCCCCCATGGATGTTGTCTACAGAATCTAGCCAAGCCCTGCCTATAACGGGACCCATGGATGTTGCATTAAGAATTTCGCCATGCTATGCCATGCAGAGAGATGCTCTCTGTAGAGAAGCCATGTCCTAGCTCTTGTATAGCCATGATGATCTTCCCCACCTATGACAGGCTCCCCTTCGCTGGGTGTTGCCTGAAACTCTGGGTGGTGCAGGTGCCCTAGTGCACCTAGAGCAAGTGTTGTTTACATTCCCACCCTTGCAGGAAGTAGCTTAGAATGTATGATAGGCCATATGCCCCTTCTCTGGGCTATGTGCTACATATACTCCCAACGGAGTTATGTTACAATTCAATTCAATTCAATTCAATTCAATATACTCCCAACGGAGTTATGTTCCTAATTAATTTATTAAGTCCTCAGTGAGGGAAGGGGAACATGGGATTCATTAATTAATTATTAAACAAGCACGTGACTGCGTCACGTGGGTGCCAATACAGAGTAAAGGAACCTTCAACCCTATTATATACACAGCGAGAAGGAGGGAGGGCACCCTAACATATGGGATGGAATGGACAATATCCAATTAAGGACAATTAAGTTAATTGATTAATTAATAGACACGTGACTGTGTCACGTGAGCATAAGTCCTCAGTGGGAGGGGAACATGGGATGGAATGGATGGTGTAAGCTAGATCGAGGTCCTAGTAGGTACCATTTCAGCCACGAGCCACGAGGTAGCCATGGCTGACGGCGGAGCTCATAACTTTCACGTTTGAGCACCGAATTTAGCCGTGAATATCACATGCAATCGACGCGTCTTTCTACGACGCGCATGCTGATATAATTTTCCAAAGCTATTACGCAATATATGACGAGCAAACGCCCCTCGACGCGACGCAGCCTGGCGGCTGCGCTCGGCAATGAAAAAACATCTGCAGCTCCAGCTGCAGCTTCACCATCAGGGCCGGAAGGCAGTGGTGACAAGTGCTAGTCGCGCACTGCATGGCCGTGCTCGCCTCGAAACCTCCCGAGCTTAATTCCTCGCCCTCTGCCTCGCCTGACCCAAAGCGCAGTCGCCCAAGCCAAACCTGGCTGCATGGTCTGAGCGTGAGTTTGACGTTGATTAGCCCTTTGCCGAATTCGACGACAACGAGCATGCCTTTTTCGCACTGCCATCCATCAAAATACTGCATGGACGGCTCGTGTTTTACGGGTCCCACGCCTCATTGCTGGCCCTGTGCCTGCAATTTCATTCCAGAACCCACCTTTTCCGCAATGGAGCTGACGGCAAGTTTTCCAACAGCGTATCTGACGCCCCTTCTTCGGCCAACATGGCCGGCTGGTCTCGCCCCCGCCCGTTCAGCTCGCAGCTCTCTAGCTTTACCCTCACTAAGCCGGCTCGTCCGCGGACCTCCTGCAACCCGCCCCCATTACCGAATCCACCTTCCTCCGCCACCCCCACGACGCCCTCTCCCAGCACGTGACGCCCCTTGCTGCAGATGTGGCAGCTGTGGGGCGCACGCTAGCTCGGCTGCTGAGCTCCCCACCATCCCCACCGCCACCGCCACCCTCCTCGCCTCCCCCCCCCCCCCCCCCCTCCGCCTCCATCGACTCCATCACCGCCCAGCTCCGCGACATCGACCAGCGTCTTAAGGACAATGCCATCGCTATCGAGGTCCTGCAGAACACCGCAGGCCTCACCGCCCAGGCGGTGAAGGCCATTGCCGCCAAGCCAGCCCCTGCTGGCCTGGCTGGCGATGCTCCTCCCATCACGACCTGGGCGGACATGCCGAAGCAATGTTCATACCACCTCCACCACCTCCGCCGTCGATCGCAGCCCAGCTCCAGCGGCAGACGCTTGACCTGAGTCCGCGAGGAGGCCGAGCTCGCCAAGCGCAGCCGGCCTCAACGCCATACTCAAGAACTTCGACATGGAGGAAGGTGAGAATTCCGAGAAGCTTGCGGCATGCGTTTGAGAGCAAAATCCTTAATTGATCGCATGGGCCTTCTGGGTGAGATTAAGCTGACCGCCCACCGCCTTCCGCCCTCGCGCGGGCCGGGTAAGGCAGGGGCGCCCCCGCTTCTTCTCATCTTTGAGAGCCCATCGGACAAGATTCCGTTTCTCAGACGCCGCAAGCGGCTCGAGAGCACTCCCTTCACCGTGGACGACGACTTGACCCTGGCGCAGCAACAACGGCGACGGGAGCTACTATGCATGGCCGACCTACCTCCAGCTCCGGCAGACCAAGGCGGAGCAACCGGTGTGTACACTGGAAGGGGGCGGCCATCTACGTCGGCCACAAGCCCTGGCATGCGACCACCGCGGCCCCAATTAACGACTCCAGAAGCCCCAGCTTAGGGGAATACAGCAGTAGTAGTGTAGAATTAATGGATAGACCGTGGCAATGTACATGTACGCCTCCTATAGGCTCTATACCAGCTGACTCACGAGTCTCATTTAGCCATGTACATGTGTGCCTATGATGTGCCACACTCCAGATGATGCCTAGCTTTATCTAGGTATGCTGTGCCCATGCAGAGAGGTGTTCTCTGCTGAGAAGCCATGCTCTACTAGCTCTTGTATAGCTATGCTGATCTTAATTCCCCACCTACGACGGGCTCCCCTTAGCTGGGTGTTGCCCGAGACTCTGGGTGGTGCAGGTGCCCTATAGTGCACCTAGAGCAAGTGTTGTTTACATTCCCACCCTTGCACGGGAAGTAGCTTAGAATGCCGGTATTATAGGCTCATATGCCCCTTCTCAGGGCTGTGTGAGCACTACAGATACTCCCAACGGAGTTATGTTCCTAATTATTATAGGTCCTAGAAACAGGGGTGTGGGCACCGCGGCCCGAATCGCTATGAATGCCATACGCGGGACGGCCTCGATCACACGCAGAGCCCCCACAGACTTGGGGGTGGTCTCCTTCATCTCTACTTGCCATCTATCCTTGCACACCATTGCCTCCATATTATAGACAAACCAGGAGGCTGCCCGGGTGTGAGCCCGTCACGTCTAGTGTAGCACATGTCCATGCCAAGATCTATCACGAAAAGTCCACGGGCCGTGGCGGCCCTGCCGCGCGCGGCCTGGGGCACGCCAAGTGAGGACATATAACCCATGCAGGCTGGGCGGGCTTGGTGCCAGCTAGTCTATTAGCTGATGTATCTACCTGAAGTTGGGCAGACTCCGGCTTCTCGATGAGCGTGATGTCGTCGGCATAAATGAGGTCAGCTAGTAAATTCTGCTTGTTAGTCGGCCCCCCTTCTCCAAGCTCGTTCGTGATCGCTAGGCCAGGGGCACGGCCTGCAATGCTAGCAAAGCGAGCACGTGCCTGGCGCATAACATAATCCACTACAATAATAGGGCGTCCCCAACATCTACTGCTCCAACCTAGGGCCATTGCTGGTACTTTTGACGTCATGAAAGCAGCGTTTTGGACTAGTGGAATATGATGTTACAGCATAAAAAGTCCATTTTATCATGAATGAACATGGCCAACAACCCCAAGTGCCCCTAAATTTCTCAATATTTGTAGAGAAATGCTACTTCTCATAATTAAAACCTGCACAAATGCACAATTTGGGGCATGCATGTGAAAGTTTGAAGTACAAATTCACAATGAGGTTTTACATTTTTCAATTATTAATGGTATCTCATTCTTCAATCAATCAATTTGCAATCGTCCAAACAATTTATTCATTTCATACATGTCCGAATATGTTGAAAGAACACATGCAAGTGCTCAATCAGCGTGGACCCCCTTGGACGCGCCCCACCATATATACATTGGACACGTCACCCCAACTACTAAACTGCCCAAAGTCACGGTCACTGAACCAACTACTATGTACATCTGCATTTCTCCACGTTGCGGTGGGCAATTACGTGCAAAACGCGATTTCGTGCAAAGTCCTCGCCCATCATCGCTTGCCAGGTCGATATGAAGGAATGTTGTCCCAGCTGGCGCCTTCCTTCAGGAGAGTAACATGTTCTCTAGCGAACTTCAGAGGGAAACGAAACTTTTGCTCGCACTCATTACTCCAACCGAGGTCGTGCCCTTCATCAAACCATCTGATCACCACCTTCTCCCTCTCTTTGCCCAGGAGGGTGCCAAAGAGCGGAAAATCTTCCTTCTTGGGGTACTTGTGCTCCCAGTTTATGCACACCTCGTCTACCCATTTCGAACTCCAACCTCCGCGACTCAGTTTCGCGCCATCCATAAAGCGCATCCGGACGTCCGGCCGAACGTCCCTGATTCGGTTTTCGGCCGTCGCATCTCTGCCCTGACCACCACCCTTCTGCGGCTGTGCAGGTTCGTCGGCACCCTCCGTCTCCTGCCCCGCCCCTCGCCTGCCCCCTCCCCGACGTTTTGCCTTCTGCCCCTGCGCAGCCGCCGCCTCTGCCATCAACTCTTCGTACGTTTTTTCTGGCTGACCGCACGGTAAGGCTGGTGCGTGGCTGGTGCGTTGGGTGGGAGGGAGGCCCCTCCCGCCCCCGGTTGTGCAACTGGTTCGCCGACCGCGGCCTGGCCAACAACACGGCCGGCCTCTCCGGACACAGTCCCAGACGCGGATCCACGGGGAAACCGAACTGGAGTTTCTTCTTCGCCTTTCCCTGCACGTAAGCAGATGCCAATTAACATGAATACGGAAGGGTCGTGTGAGAAATCAATGAAGCCATGGACTGATGCAAAAAAACTTATGTAGAAATATATTAAGGTACTTATAAACTCGTTTATTGAAAATGAAATTTACCGGCCGAATGTACCGTTGGAGCGTGGAAGGGCATCCTTGTCGATCGAAGATATCCGTCAATGCGGTCAACGGTGCGGTCGATGTCCCTGGCGGCGCCTCAACATCGACCACCTCAGTCGGGCGCATCAATCCGGCAAACGCCGGCCCTCCACCTGAGACTGTCGGCGGACCCTCCACGTTACGAGCCTCCAATACCCTCTTCTGCAGTGGGGTGCTCGCAACAAAATCCGTGTCAGCCGACGGCTCCGGATCGTCATCCTCATTCAGCAGTATCGTGTTCGGGCATTGCTCCATCCCCGTCGAGCGGGGGGGCAAAGTCATCACAACCGTCCTTCCTGACGACGGTACGGGATCGTCACCCAGACCCAAAGAAACCGAGGCGAGGGCGGGGGTCCCCTCAACCGGGGGTCCCCATGAATCCTGACGAGGCCTCATTCCCATCTGTCGGACACGACCGCCTCCCGTAAATCGGGAACGCCCGCCGGCGCTACCAGTAACAGGCCGCGAGCCTGCTTCCTGCTGGCGATCCCCATCCTCATCACAGATACGCCCGCCGGCGTTTCCAGTAACACGCTGCGAGCCTCCTTCCTGCTGGCGATCCCCCTCCTCATCACAGATACGCCCGCCGGCGTTTCCAGTAACAGGCCGCGAGCCTCCTTCCTGCTGGCGATCCCCCTCCTCATCACAGATACGCCCGCCGGCGTTTCCAGTAACAGGCCTCGAGCCTCCCTCCCGCTGGCGATCCCCCTCCTCGTCACAGATACGCCCGCCGGCGTTTCCAACGACAGGCCTCGAGTCTCCTTCACCAGCACGCTGGCGCTTACCTCCCCCCCTGTTGTCTTCATCCCCCCCATTGTCTCATCACGCAAGCCTCCATCACCCCGACTGCGCTTTTTCCCTCCCCTTCCATCTCCTCCCCCGTCCCTCTCCCCCCTCCCCCCTCCTCCCATCTCCCCATCCCCATCCCCTTTCTCCCCCTCCGCCTGCCCCTCACCCATCCCGGGCGGGTGCCCCTCAGCAATATCCTCCTCCTCGTCCTCCTCGTCCTCCTCGTCCTCCTCGTCCTCCTCGTCCTCCTCGTCCTCCTCGTCCTCCTCCTCCTCCTCATCCTCCTCCTCCTCATCCTCCTCCTTCTCATCCTCATCCGCCTCCCCCTCTTCCCCCTTCTCCGAATCATCATCCTCATCAGACGAAGAATCGTCGTCGGAAAAGTATTTGAGGCCTTCCCACCCATCTTCAACAAGCCAATATTTGATAAGGCGGACCAGGCGCTTCCACCGGCGGATATGGGCGGGCTCCCCGAACACCAGCAGAACTCTGCAGGGTCCCCTAAAAAGGGCGTTGGTCATCTTGTCAACCACATCCCACACGACCGGGCTCAAATGCGAGGAGGGTTTGGGAATGTTGCTCTCCTCCGGAATGCAGTCTGCGTCCCACTTGCGCAGGTTCCTCCACTTCTCGTTGCTGTCAGCTGCCAGGTCCAGCACAGCAAACGCCTGGTCCTCCAGCGACCGAGGAATTTTGTAATTCCCCGCGCACAACTCGTCCACCACCTTCGTCACCACCAGATCCTTTCTTTTTTCGTTTTCCTTCCATGTCATTGTCCTGTATGCGATCCAGTCGGATCCCATCCTCACCCCCTTCCAATCGCTGTAGGCTTCCAACCTTTCCTTCCACCCCTTCTTGGCCTTGGTAGTCCCCTCCTCCGCCGCCTCCTCGACCTCCTTCTCGACCTCCGCCGCCGCCTCCTGTGGCACACCCAGCAGATGTTTGGTCTTCACCCCCAAATCGTCATACAAATGACGGGGGTGGGAAGCGAGCAGCCCTCTCGGGAACTTCCAGTCCTTCTGGTCGACCACTTTCCTTTTAGCCGGCGGAAGGTCCCTCAGCGTGAGAATGATCGCCCTCATGGCCGTGACGACCACCCGCCAAAAGTCTCTGGTCAGGCGGCAGTCGGCGATGAACTTGTCGAGGTCCGTGGCGAAGGTGCCCTTCAGCTTCACGCCAAACACGTGCTCCCTCACCAATACGGGGTCGAAAGTCCCGTTTAGTTGTTTGCAAGCGGCCATCAGCTCGGGGTTCTCCAGGAACTTGATGTGGGCGAATTGCTTTGCCGCCTCTATCAAATTCTTGGCGACTTCCATTATTTTTATCAGGTTGCTGGGAGGGGCCTCACAGGACATGATCGGCGCTTGGATCAGGCTGTCGAAGTACTGGAAACTCGCAAGTTCCCGATGCGCGGTGAAAATGGACAGTTCGTGCGCCTTGTCTTTAGGGCGCGTGTCAAGGAAGTCTTGCCGAGCCGCGATATCCTGTGCGATCGCCGGCTTGCCGTCGACAGCGGGCTTCAAAGGGTCCTCACACCAGAACAGCCAGCGCTGCATGAAGTTCTTCTGGTCCGGCCCCCACTTGTCCGTCTCTTCAGCCCCTCCTGCCTTGTCGCCTGCGCCGTCCCCTTCGGCCTTGGCTTGCTCTCCTTTCTGCCAAAAGGGCTTCACAATCGCCCAGATCTTGCCGTACAGAGGAGTTGGGAGAGACACGCCCTTCCCTCTCTTGACGGGTCCATATGCCTGGTAGGCCCGGTGCACATCCCCCAGCGCTGAGCCCCACGTTGCCTTGGCTTGGGCTGTGTCCTCGGCGTTCATGGCGTTCCCGAGCTGCCTGACAACTTCGATCATCTTGCCGACTTGTTCGGTAACCTGCATCCCCGTAGGGCAACAACGCGCAGAGACACATCGACAGTCCTCCCAAATAAGCACAACTCAACTGAGAACAAGAATACGACTGAAGAAACGCCGGCGGTCGCATCTTGACCAAAATATGGCATGCTAAGGTGGAACATGAAAACCCCTTATAGAAACGCCGGCGGTCGCATCTTGACCGAACTAATGGCATACTGAAATTAACACAAGAAAACCACTTATAGAAACGCCGGCGGTCGCAACCTGGCTTACCTTCTGTTCACGGATCTGCCACCAGGTCGGCAGGATGGTCTCACCCTTGAGCATCTGCACGTCCACCCCCCCGAAATTCGTCCAATCAGTTGCCCACTCCTCCAGCTTCGCCGCGGCCACGGTCTTCGTGACCTCCTGCTCCTTCCCTCCCCGCGCAACGACCCTGAGCTTTTCCGCCTTCATGAAACCATTCAGCATTGCCTGGTACCACACAGATCTTTGGTCCACCGTCATATTGTCGGTGACCAGTTCGAATTTCACCGATTTGATGAGTGTGGTAAAGTGGTTCCCGTCCAGCACGAGAAAGCCGCAAATGGCTGGCGGCAACGGTGGCTTCTTCTCGAATGGAGCCATCTCCCAGGCGGACTTGCACAAACTGTCCAAAAGCGCGGCCTTTCTCACGTCCACGGGCTTAAGATCGTCCAGCAAATCGGCCCGTCCTGTCAGAACCGCGGTGGAAGCAGCTTCGGCCATTCCCTTGGCCGAGCTCGTTCGCAGGTAGATATCAATTTCTTCGTCAGTCATTGCGCGAGCGTAGCCAGCCTTCATTGTCCGTGCCCCCCCCATCTCCCCGAAGAGTTGCGCGAGCTGACGCTGGGTGCCTTCCTTTTTCATCCAGTCATGAAAAGTGTTGGGGCACCGGTCAGCCAAAAACTGGAACGAGTACCGCCACACAGGAATCACCAGCTTGTCGTGGCCGTAGTCGGACTCCGAGTTTGCAAAAATGGTGGCGTTCTGCTCGGCTCTAGACAGATGCAAGTCTCGTGCGAGGAGCTTCTGAGGCCCCACGAACAGGTTCCTTGTCCACACCCGATTTCGATGCACCAAGGCTTTGGACATCTCATCGAGGTCCCGAGGCTGAACGGCAAGCTGCTTCCGTAACCGTTTGCCCTTCGCGATCTCATCGTTCACATCCAGGATGTCATCATCATCCTGCGACACCGGGGACTTCTCCCATTTCTCAAGCAGAGACACGGGAGCATCCGCAACCTCCACCTCCTTTCCTTTCCCCTTTCCCTTCAGCGCCTTCCCCTTGTAGGTCGCAAGTGCTTCGGAGAGTCCCTTCTGGTGTTCGTCGACGGCAGCAGTCCACGTACTATCTATTTTCATGTTCTCGCGGCGCGCGTGCTGGTCGAGGCTGATTGAGTACAGGATGGCCGCGTGGGTCGCCCTCTCGGCCTGCACGTACTGCAGTGATGCGAAAAAATCAGGAAAGCATAACCAAAAGGAATAAAGTAAATGTCGATTGAGAAACGCCGGCCGTCGCAACCTACATGAAACCTGAACCTCAACATCAAAGCCCCCCTCACAACAGAGGTATACTTACCTCGTTCCCCTTAACAATGATATGAAAAAATCAGGAAAGCATAACCGAAAGGAATAAAGTAAATGTCACACTTGAGAAACGCCGGCCGTCGCAACCTAGATGAAACCTAAACCTCAAGATCAGAGCCCCCCTCACAACAGAGGTACACTTGGCTCATTTCCCTCAACGATGCGAAATCAGGAAAGGAAGTAAGTGTTAGTCAAAAGGAAGTAAGTGTCACACTTAAGAAACGCCGGCCGTCGCAACCTACATGAAACGTGGACCTCAAGAACAAAGCCCCCCTCACAACAGAGGTAGACTTACCTCATTCCCCTCAACCGCTGCTGCTTCAGCCGCTTTCTTCGACCCCTTCGCGATCTTCGGAGACTTGTCCCGGCGGGCATCGTGTTCCTTCAACATCTTGATCAGAGTCTTGGCGTCCTTCTCCGTCACCGTCAACAGTTTACACTTCCTCTCCTTCCCTTTGCCCTCGAACAGGTTCTCCTGCATCCACTTTATCAAGGCCTTGGCGCTCGGGATTCCTCAGGCTGTGTGGCGCCATCGGGCCGGCACGCATTCTTCACGATCAACTCAGCGACTTGATGGAGAATCATCATCTGGTTCCGTACCTCAGGTGGGGCTTTTCCGTTCTCACCTCGGCCACAACCCACTTTGCCAACTTCTTCAGTTGATAAGCATCCGCTTGCTCCTTAAAGCGTGTCATTTTCGCAGTATCGCCGTCGCTTCCACCCGCGCCCTCTGACACAGGCTCACCGACAGCGATAGCCCCCTCTCCCTGGAGATTTGCCCCACCCTGACGACCGGCTTCCTGCAAGAACATTATCAACGGAAGATTTTTAATGTAAGAAAAGTGTAAAGAAACGCCGGCCGTCGTAACTCTGTCCATTGAGGACGAACCTAAACTTTCGATTACTAAGTCAACGGTAACTTACCCTTCCCCCCTCTGCAGTGGAACCACCGTAAGATCCACTTCCCCTCCTGTCACCGCCCTCTTGCTGCTCGAACGGACTTCCCTGTAAAAATAGCAAACGCGATTGTCCATTCACAAGAAAAAAATTACTACAAAAATAAACAAGGATATACGCACGCAAACCTTTTCAATACAAGTAAACCGGAGAGGAATCTGACGCACTCATGTACCTGGGTGCTTCCCGCCATTGAGCGGGCTTCTCTTGCACCAACATCCTCTTGCCGGCCCTGCGAACATTTCAACGGAAAGTAAAAATCCGCTTAGTTGTCGGAAATGACATGTCTGGCGAATATTGCAAAAAAATGCGTATTGTATTTCACGACATCAATTTAATGGGCGGAGACTTACGAAGATCGGCCCGCCACCTTCCAAATTGCCCAGCGTCATATCGAAAACATCGAGGACTTCCCCTCCATCGACCCCCTTCCCCCTTCCCCTCTGCCGCGGCGGGGGCATATCGCCCGTCGCGACCGGCTTGGAAGTCGCGGGGGGATCCCTTGCGGTTGAGGGCACTGCGGCCGACTCGTGCACACTCTCCCCCCTCTTTTGGGCTACTGCGGCAGGCGCGGCATGGGAGGGCGCGGCGGCTACTGTCTCTGGCGCATTCTGAGCCAACCGACGCAACCTTAGCTCCTGCTGGAGCAGGGTTTCGAAACGAGGCATGAATGTGCGCTTGGAGGTATAAGGCACCTTGGCGACTTCAGGTTTGTCATTAAGGATGTCTTGGTACAGCGCGAATTGCTGTTCACGAGTGCCATTCGCGAGTCGCTCAAACCGCTCAATCTGAATCCGCTTAACCGGATCGTCCACCATCTCAAGACCACCGTGGTACTCATCCTTCCCAGTGACCGCGGCAAAGCTGACACCAGATTCCACCATTGGGGGCGGCGTGCCCTCCCTTGCACGCTTGTGAGGAGGCTGTTGTGGGGAGGCGCCTTGGGCCTGAACTGGTTGCCCTTCTGACCCTTCCCCCTAGGGGGAGAGTCGCCGACCACCTGCGATGTAGGGCCGCCCTTTTCCATCTGCAACACAAAACAAAAAAATTGGAAAAAACATACGAGTCAGCAGGAAGATGCGCCCCACGTCGCAACTCAATACAAAAAATGCATCATTATGTCAAGGTACAAACAACGTTATAATTCAGAATGAACAGAGATTCATAACAAGAGAACGACGCACTAAAAGATGCGACCGCCGTCGCAACTTTCGTCAATTCACTCTCTATACAAACAACTCTATGTCCCTCATAAAGAATCAATTGGCAAGGAAATGCAAAAAAATTCCGTTACCACCTCCGTCGACCCATAAGTGGTTCGCGAATGGGAAATCGCTGCTGATTTTCGGTCGAGCCCTTCACGGTATTTTCGAAATCTCGAGGCAAGGTTGCGCGGAAGAGGGCCCCCTCAATCATGCGTGCGATCGGACTGGCCATGGAAACGGATACCTGGTTCCTGGACTGCCTTGCACGGTCAACCATCTTGAAACTTCCCCGGAGAAGGAAATCAGACGTCAGACGGTTGAATATGCGAACGTCAAGATTTGACCAACCCATCATCCATTCCACCACCTTCTCCGCGGCATCATGGAAGACCTGCCTCTCATCCGCCACTCCTCGAGACCCAAACACACAATCGGCCGTGTTATCGTCGTGCCTCTTAAGGCGAATGTTCACGTCCTCTTTGTCATCATCCATTTCCGACAGCCGAATTACAGCCCTTTTGGCTCCGTCCACTCCATCCTCAAGAAGGACGTCCATCTGCGCCCCTCCCACACAATTGTTGTCAACGTATTGTTGCAAATGACGGGAAATCATGTCCTTTCCAAAAGCTACGATGTGTTCCCCACACAGACCCATGTCGGTAATTGACAGCTTTTTACATTTCCTATCCCGGCACTTCTTTTCGGGATCCTTCTCAAAAATCCGGAAAACAGCGTCCTGATATGGACGTCCCCTTATGTCGACCGTCAGACTGGACATCTGCGAAACCAGAACATACCGGCCGCGAGTAGTTTATATTATTAAAAAAAACTGGCATTTATTAAGTCATCTTCATCTATTTATGCGAGCTAAAATTTGAAGAAAATGCAACAAAGAAACGCCCTGGGGCGCAACTTCCTCAACAACCACTTTCTACGTACAAACGAATGGCAATCACATCGACTACGATTGTCACTACATACGAATGTCCAGACAATATAATGTGTATGTAGAGGGGGGGCATTCAAGACCAGAGAAACGCCGGCGGGCGCAACTCATATCAATATAGACTGTCCCGCGACTCGTTCCACTCTCTGCAGGTTTTGCAACAACCGATCGAGCGAACTCTCGGAACCTCTTTCGCCGCCATTTCATCGACACGAGCGAACATCTCTTCTTTGGCGGCCACCAACTTTGCCTCCTTGTTGCCGGTGTCAGGATAGATTTCGGACCTCCTCGTCTTCATCGGGGCCACTCTCTCCAAATACTCTGCACACAGAGAATCCTGCTCCTCCTCCACAATCGCCTTCACGCCGGATACAATCGCTTTGGCTTTTGTTTCCACGCGAAAATCGAACTCTCGTTGAGTTATCAGCGGAATGTCGGCGAGTGCAAAACACATACGCCGATAAAGTTCGCTTACATCCGTGTCACGCGAGTCGGCAAAAGGTGTCGTCATCAAAAAGCATCTCAAGCTACTCCAACCATTTTCTTGGGCGCCGGCAACGTAGCCTCCCTTTGCCAAGTCCGCACCTGTCGCGGAGTCTTTGACTATCCAATCTTCAAGGAAGTACTCGTCTCCCCTGGTGAAATCAAAATTTACACCCACGACCTCTCCGACAGTCATGTCCAGGCGAAGTCGCAGGGCCCCCCCCGCCAATCCAGGTCCGAGGGCGCCCGCCATTCCAAGTCCGCGACTGAGGGCATTTTCGATGTGACGAGAATGTTCTTCGTGCTTTCGGCAATACAAGTCAAATCCGAGAGCGGTTTTCTTGCAAGTGGACACATCACACTTGCGCGGCGCCCCTATTGAGCGAGCAACACTCTGAATGACAGTGGCAACCGCTTGGTGTTGTTGAAGTCGTTGCCAATCCTCCATCAGGAGGTGACTAGACGAATCGGACGAATCTTCCGTCGAACCGGACATCTGCGACAAGTTACGATAACATACCGGCCCCGGAAAATAAAATTCAAAAAACGTTTTGAAATTTTTTTATTGTACTTGTTTATTAATACGAAGGTTTAAATTTGGCGCAAAGAAACGCCCCAAGGCGCAACTTGTCGAACAGCAATATGGCGATAAAACATTATCTATTCAATGTGCGATTGATGTGCTGAAACCTTCCAGACTTTGACACTGTCCGGTATCACCGGACTCGGACGAGGAGTCGAGTCGGAAGCGAGCCAGTAATCCTCGACTATTTTTTTGATGTACAATGGAAGACTCCTTCCATTATGTCGAAGTGTGTCGGTCCTTTGCCTTTTGGCCAAACTCTCCTTAACCTCCACCATTTCCTGCGCGTAGGAGGAAAATGATACGTTATAAACATTAAACATTAAACATTAAATATAACATCATATAAACAAGTTATTACTCTACATTTCAAGTTTTTCTAAGAGGCAGAGCCGTCGTGGAAGTTGAAGGAGAAGTCGACATCAGACCCCATAGTTTTATCCAGTATCGTCGTCACGTTAACCCCCCACTTCACCCCTGCCAGCACCTCCCTCGCTTGCCTCAGACGTTCGCATCTATCCTTATGCCTACTCCAGTCCGCACGCTGGCACTCCTCACTGCAATATCTGGCATCCCTACATCCTCTACACCACTTGATATGAGGTCCTGTTTCGCACCCACACCCCTCCTTGGAGCACTTTCGCGTACTACGCATGCGATCCCCATCCCTCACGATCGGGTCAGAGAGCAAGAAAAAGTTCATGTTGAGGGGTACTGCCCCTACACATGCATCAGCCCTCACGCGCAGAGAATGCGTAACATTCGGGTAAAATGCGCGCCCGTAGGTGCACCCAAGCTGAGCCCCTTCCTCTTCCCCCAACTCTATCTTTGGCCCCTTTGTAATGAACGACACCAAAAGGCGGAACTCCGTCCTTGGGTCTATGGGCACTCTTAGATCCATCTGTGGTCTGAAAAAACCCTCTTGAATACAGAAGTTCATATCAGCTAGCTGGGCGTACATAATTCTCTCCATTTGGCTGAACGAATCAAACGCCAATAAAACGGCCAAGTGGCGGCCTGTCCTCTCCTGCGCGACTCGAACTTCCTCGAATATGACACGCGACAGAAAGCGAACTTGTTTGAAAACGTTTTGAAGGACGCTTCCGTAGACTTCATTCACGATCTCGGACTCCATCTTTTTCAGGGAAAAAACGAACAAAAAAATTCATAAACATTAATTTATTATTTTATAATAACAAGTTACTATTCCTCGGAATAGTTTTTTTTTATCCATTCCACAAACGCGTTTGTCACAAACACCTTCCATGCTTTCTCAAGAACTTGTCCCCCTGATGTTTTTGAGTATTCAAACTCGTCATCCGAAGAAACCAACTCCGGCACATCCTCCGAGAGGGTCTCTAAATTGTCATCGGCTTTCCTTTTGCGCTTGTGGTTTCCGAAGCATTTTTTTTGTTCTTCTTCTGACATTTGTTCTGCAACCATGGAGTCATTTCGAGGGGGGTGTGGTTTAACGGGTGCAGATTTAAAGTAATTTGTTTTAGGTGAACGATGGTAAAAACTTCATTAGATATTTTAAACGAACGAGAAGCAACAGAAACGACGGCGGGCGTAACTATCATGGGAAACTTTGATATCACAAGATCACAATGGACACGAACGCGCTGCAACTTTCACGACATATTCTTCGACATCGAAAATAAAAAAGAAACGACGGCGGGCGTAACTATCATGAAACATTGATCTTACAAGAAGCTGACGGGGATGCAACTTTCACGACAAACACTTCGACATCGAAGATGCAAAAGAAACGACGGCGGGCGTAACTATCATGGAAAGATTGAGCTTACAAGATGACAAGTTAACTGACGGGGGTGCATCTTTCCGAGATATATTTCGACATCGAAAAGGCAAAAAAGAAACGACGGCGGGGCGTAACTAAGCACAACCAATGTTGGTCATGTGCTCT
>RPFO01000104.1:3656033-3720985 GCA_009746045.1 Mesostigma viride | reverse complement strand
GGCCTACGTACATGGATGTCAAAGAAAAAAAATGAATGGAGGATTCAGGCCCATGGTGTATCATGGCTGGCTACGTACATGGATGTCTCATAAAATAAAGATCCACACTGAGATTCAGGCACCAAGGTGTCATCATGGCTTGTCTACCTACATTGTTGGCAATGTATGTAATTAATGATGAGGATTCAGGCTCCCATGGTGTCTCCATGGCTGGCCTACGTACAGAATGGCATTTATGTAATTAATGATGAGGATTCAGGCTCCATGGTGTCATCATGGCCCGTCTACGTACATGGATGGCATTTATGTAATTAATGATGAGGATTCAGGCTCCATGGTGTCATCATGGCTTGTCTTACGTACATGGTTGGCATTTATGTAATTAATGAGGAGGATTCGGCTCCATGGTGTCATCATGGCCCGTCTACTTACATGGATGGCATTTATGTAATTAATGATGAGGATTCAGGCTCCCATGGGGTCATCAATGGCTTTGTCTACGTACATGGTTGGCATTTATGTAATTAATGAGGAGGATTCAGGCCCCATGGTGTTCCATGGCTGGCCTACGTACATGGATGTCAAGGAATAGTAAATGATGAGGATTCAGCTCCCAATGGTGTCATCATGGCCCTCTACGTACATGGATGGCATTTATGTAATTAATGATGAGGATTCAGGCTCCCATGGGGTCATCATGGCTTGTCTACGTACATGGTTGGCATTTATGTATAATGAGGAGGATTCAGGCTCCCATGGTGTCTCCATGGCTGGCCTACGTACATGGATGTCAAGGAATAGTAAATGATGAGGATCAGGGCTCCCATGGTGTCATCATGGCCTGTCTACGTACCGGATGGCATGTATGTAATTGAATGATAGGATTCAGGCTCCCCAGGGTCATCATGGCTTGTCCACGGTCATGGATGGCATGTATGTAATTAATGATGAGGAATTCAGGCTCCATTGGTTGTCATCAATGGCTGGCCTACGTATGTACATGGATGTCAAAGAGAAAAAAAATGATTGAGGATCAGGCTCCATGGTGTCATCATTGCCGTGTATGTACATGGTTGCCATTTATGTAATTAATGATGAGGATTCAGGCTCCATTGGTGTCATCATTGCCGTGTATGTACATGGTTGGCATTTATGTATGTAATTAATGATGAGGATTCAGGCTCCATTGGTGTCATCAATGGCTGCCTACGTATGTACATGGATGTCAAAGAAAAAAAAATGATGAGGATTCAGGCTCCCATGGTGTCATCATGGCCCGTCTACGTACATGGATGTCAAGGAATAGTAAATGATGAGGATTCAGGCTCCCATGGTGTCAGATGTCATGGCCTGTCTACGTACATGGATGGCATGTATGTAATTAATGATGAGAATTCAGGCTCCATTGGTGTCATCATGGCTGGCCTACGTATGTACATGGATGTCAAAGAAAAAAAAAATGATGAGGATTCAGGCTCCCATGGTGTCATCATGGCCCGTCTACGTACATGGATGTCAAGGAATAGTAAATGATGAGGATTCAGGCTCCCATGGTGTCATCATGGCCTGTCTACGTACATGGATGGCATGTATGTATTTAATGATGAGGATCAGGCTCCATGGTGTCATCATGGCTGGCCTACGTACATGGATGTCTCAGAAAAAAAATGATGAGGATTCAGGCTCCCATGGTGTCATCATGGCTGGCCTACGTACATGGATGTCAAAGAAAAAAAAAATGATGAGGATTCAGGCTCCCGTGGTGTCATTATGGCCCGTCTACGTGTTGTTGGCATGTATGAAATTAATGATGAGGATTCAGGCTCCCATAGTGTCATCATGGCTGGCCTACGTACATGGTTGGCATTATGTAATTAATGATGAGGATTCAGGCTCCCATGGTGTCATCATTGCCCGTGTATGTACATGGTTGGCATTTATGTAATTAATGATGAGGATTCAGCTCCATTGGTGTCATCATGGCCCGTCTACGTACATGGACCGTGGCATTTATGTATTTAATGATGAGGATTCAGGCTCCCATGGGGTCATTGATGATCATGGCATTTATGTATGTAATTAATGATGAGGATTCAGGCTCCATTGGTGTCATCATGGCTGGCCTACGTATGTACATGGATGTCAAAGAAAAAAAATGATGAGGATTCAGGCTCCCATGGTGTCATCATGGCCCGTCTACGTACATGGATGTCAAGGAATAGTAAATGAGGAGGATTCAGGCTCCCATGGTGTCATCATGGCCCGTGTACGTACATGGATGGCATGTATGTAATTAATGAGGAGGATTCAGGCTCCCATGGTGTCATCATGGCTGGCCTACGTACATGGTTGGCATTTATGTAATTAATGATGAGGATTCAGGCTCCCATGGTGTCATCATGGCTGGCCTACGTACATGGATGTCTCATAAAATAAATGATGAGGATTCAGGCTCCCATGGTGTCATCATGGCTTGTCTACCTACATTGTTGGCATGTATGTAATTAATGATGAGGATTCAGGCTCCCATGGTGTCTCCATGGCTGGCCTACGTACATGAATGGCATTTATGTAATTAATGATGAGGATTCAGGCTCCCATGGTGTCATCAATGGCCCGTCTACGTACATGGATGGCATTTATGTAATTAATGATGAGGATTCAGGCTCCCATGGTGTCATCATGGCTTGTCTACGTACATGGTTGGCATTTATGTAATTAATGAGGAGGATTCAGGCTCCCATGGTGTCATCATGGCCGTCTACTTACATGGATGGCATTTATGTAATTAATGATGAGGATTCAGGCTCCCATGGGGTCATCATGGCTTGTCTACGTACATGGTTGGCATTTATGTAATTAATGAGGAGGATTCAGGCTCCCATGGTGTCTCCATGGCTGGCCTACGTACATGGATGTCAAGGAATAGTAAATGATGAGGATTCAGGCTCCCATGGTGTCATCATGGCTTGTCTACCTACATGGTTGGCATTTATGTAACCTGAATCCTCTCATTAAGAAAATGAAGAGGATTCAGGCTCCATTGGTGTCATCATGGCTGGCCTACGTACATGGATGTCAAGGAATAGTAAATGATGAGGATTCAGGCTCCCATGGTGTCATCATGGCCCGTCTACGTACATGGATGTCAAGGAATAGTAAATGATGAGGATTCAGGCTCCCATGGTGTCATCATGGCTTGTCTACGTACATGGATGTCTCATAAAATAAATGATGAGGATTCAGGCTCCCATGGTGTCATCATGGCTTGTCTACCTACATTGTTGGCATGTATGTAATTAATGATGAGGATTCAGGCTCCCATGGTGTCTCCATGGCTGGCCTACGTACATGAATGGCATTTATGTAATTAATGATGAGGATTCAGGCTCCCATGGTGTCATCATGGCCCGTCTACGTACATGGATGGCATTTATGTAATTAATGATGAGGATTCAGGCTCCCATGGTGTCATCATGGCTTGTCTACGTACATGGTTGGCATTTATGTAATTAATGAGGAGGATTCAGGCTCCCATGGTGTCATCATGGCCCGTCTACTTACATGGATGGCATTTATGTAATTAATGATGAGGATTCAGGCTCCCATGGGGTCATCATGGCTTGTCTACGTACATGGTTGGCATTTATGTAATTAATGAGGAGGATTCAGGCTCCCATGGTGTCTCCATGGCTGGCCTACGTACATGGATGTCAAGGGGTGGTTTTACCGGATTAGGATACATTTGCACGGCTTCAAATGTATCCTAAATGCACCATTGGCAAACATGGTTTCTGGACATGGTCGATATCATTAATATGTTTGGCAAGCATGATATGATCATGCTTGCCAAAGATGTTGTCTCTTTTCATATTTCACACATATATTATCGGCCTCGGCGTGCCATGCTTCCACGTTTGTTGTCTCTTTTCATATATTGTAAGTATGATCAATAAAATTCCAAACATGACCATGTTGGAGACTTCAAGTGGAGCATCATGATTACTGTTTTCACTATTACGTAACCCATGGTTCATGTTAACATGGCATAATGAGCAATCCTATTGACCCCATGACTAATGGTGAAGTTAATAAAGTTACATCGTGGCACGTCACTATAGCATCAAGTTGCATCATTGTGCATAAAGTAGTTTAGCACTGAGTTGGCATGCCAACACCAGGTACACTAAATAAATTAAAACCAGAATTGATAAACAACCCAGTATCCAAATACAGTATCCATATATATGCAGGTCGTTTGCTTTGGTTTGAGTGATTTTACTCTGCTGTAAGTAATTATATTTTTAAAATATATATGCAGGTCGTACTACAGGTGCAGCCACGGCTGCCACGCGGCTTCTGCAGCGATCACGCTCTTTCTCCTAGACAATTGCTCTACTGGTCCCTACAGGTCGGTCGACTTGGACCATGATGCGTCAAGAACAGTTAATTGACCGACTTAAACAAGATGTTTGTCTACATGCAGCTGTCTGCACCTAACTAACGCGAAACCGCGTGCTACCAAATATAGGGGGAAATGCATGAGTAACACATGTCAACGCACAACCGGTGGAAATCACGCGATACCAACCGCGGCAACAGTGGTGTGAACATAGCGGGCACTGACATGCAAAAAAGCACCAGCAGCGGCATCAGTAGCAAATTGTAGTAGCGGAACAATAGCCACTACATCAATGCAACAACACATCAGCCCAGCAACACAGCAGCAGCATGACCGTAGCACAGCAGCAGCACAACTGTAGCACATCAACACGGCCGCATAGCAGGAGCACAAGTCAGCGCAGCAGCAACTTAGTATGCCGATTCCTGAATTTCCTATCAGTGGACTATAGTCCATTGATAGGAAATTCACTAATAGGCAGTACTAGCTCAGCAGCACGGCAGCAATGCAGCAGTGCATCAACACAGCAGCACGACAGCAATACATCAGCGGCACGGCAGCAATGCAGCAACACATCAGCACAATAGCACAGCAGCAGCACGGCAGCAATGCAGCAGCAGTAGCATGGCAGCACAGCAGCAGCAGCAGCACATGAGCAGCTCAATGACAACAACGCTGCTTGCGCTTCAGCAGTCGTCGTCGTCGTCATCGTCATCGGCAAGGATGAGCGCTCGCTTCCGACGCCGGGAGGCGCCTGCGTTGTTGTTCTCCGCCACAACGTCGCTGGGTGGAACCATCTCGCGCAATCGAGCCTCGGCCAGGGTGATATCCGGCGCTTGCAACGCAGGGACGACCACACCGGGGCACCCGCAGATCTGTGCCTCCAGCTCGTGGAGAGGCACGCAAGAAACCGCGTCCTCCTCCCAACGGGCACCCCAGTACATGGCTACCATGTCGTTTTGCGTGTCGACAACAGCGACACGACCATGGTACCTGCCGTCCCGGCTTTCGGTGCGACCGTCCGCGGATGTCACACGCTCCGACGCCCAATGACACACGACTTGCCCTACGAGGTTGCGGCTGCCACTCTTGACCTGCAGCGTTACGCCTTCCCAGCATGCCTTCGCCATGCCGACGATGCCCTTCGAGCATTCAGCATCTTGCCACTTCACGACCGGGTGTTCCGCGTCATAGGGCACCTCCTTCAGCGCCTTTAGGCACTCCTTGGTGAGCTTTTTGTTCGCACCCAAGGAGACTCCATGGGGCGGCTGACCTCGCTTGCCCACCACTTGTGTCAAGACGAGGTCTGAGGCGGTGATGATCACCGTGTGCGCCGCAGTGGTTGGCGGATGGGGCCATTGCGCAATGTCTGTATTCCACGGGTGCCACGTGTCATGCAAATGCTTAGCGCGGTATACAAAGAGCTCAATAGAAGGTTGGCCGCCATCCTCCTTCGCAACCACCTCCTTGATGATGCCAACGAGGACTGGAGTCCACGTGAGCTTCGAGTTGCAGAGAATACCAGCTGAAGGGTGCCAGTATAGAACAGCGGAGCCTTTCTCAACGCCTTGCATGCGCTTCAAGTAAGCGACCTTGGCTGCCATGGCCCTGTCTTCTGCCGCCCATTCCTGCTGTGTGTGGCCATCATGACGAACTCGGTCTACCAGCGGGGTGACGCGCACCGCCTCTGCGTCGACCAACGCCATGAAGTGCTCTTCTTGCGTCGGTGGTGGTTCAGGCGCTGCATCGTGCTCACGCAGGGCGGAGATGTCCGCGCGAGATGGCCACGGCAAAGGGCGCCACTCCTCAGGCACCTCCTCAGGGGCATGTGGGACTTGACTTGCGAAAAAAGGCCTTGTTTGGCTTGATGGTGTCGGGCGGAAAGTACCACTGCCAGATGCCATGGGGCAACTTCTCGACCCTTGTTTTGATCGACTCCAGCTCCTTCCCCAGAAACTCCATGTTCAATGGTGCGAAGGCTGGGGTGTCCTGCAACATCGGAATGCGGTCTGGATCCACAAGTCGGACGCCAAACAGCGGCCGCCCCTCCGCATCAAACCTGTATGGCTGTGTCATCGCCTTCCCGCACCGTGGCGCGCCTTCCTGTCGAGTCCCCGCGGGCTGCCACGGCGTCTTTTGGGACTCCGTGGTCCGGTAGGACAACCAGGTCTCTGTGTTGCCCTGTACCTGGAAGAAGACGGCGTGGTGCACCTTCATTGAGCGACCGCGTTTTTCAGGCACCGGCTGTGCCGCTCCGCCGCTCCGCTGCCCGCCGGCTGCGCCGCCGGCCCGCCGCGCGCCGGCTGCCCCGCCCCGTAGCCCGTCGACAGGCTGCCCCGCCCCGCCGCATGCCAGCTGCGCCGGCCCGCCGCCCACGCGCGCCGGCAGCGCCGTTGGCCCCCCGCGTGCCGACGGCCCTGCCCCGCCGCCCGTTGACAGCCCCGCCCCGCCGCATGCCAGCTGCGCCGGCCCGCCGCCCATGCGCGCCGGCAGCGCCGCTGGCCCCCGCGCGCCGACGGCCCTGCCCCGCCGCCCGTCGACTGCCCCGCCCCGCCGCCCGTCGACAGCCCTGCCCCGCCGCATGCAGGCTGCGCCGCCGCTGCCACCTCGCTGCGCGCTGGCTGCGCCACCTCGCCGCCCGCCGACGGCGCCGCCCCGCCGCGCACCGGCTGCCCCGCCCCGCCGCCCGTCGACTGCCCCGCCCCGCCGCATGCCAGCTGCGCCGGCCCGCCGCCCACGCGCGCCGGCAGCGCCGCTGGCCCCCCGCGCGCTGACGGCCCTGCCCCGCCGCCCGTCGACTGCCCCGCCCCGCCGCCCGTCGACAGCCCCGACCCACCGCATGCCAGGTGCGCCGGCCCGCCGCCCGCGCGCGCCGGCAGCGCCGCTGGCCCCCCGCGCGCCGACGGCCCTGCCCCGCCGCCCGTCGACAGCCCTGCCCCGCCGCCCGTCGACAGCCCCGCCCCGCCGCATGCCAGCTGCGCCGGCCCGCCGCCCACGCGCGCCGGCAGCGCCGCTGGCCCTGCCCCGCCGCCCGTCGACTGCCCCGCCCCGCCGCCCGTCGACAGCCCTGCCCCGCCGCATGCCAGGTGCGCCGGCCCGCCGCCCGCGCGCACCGGCAGCGCCGCTGGCCCCCCGTGCGCCGACGGCCCTGCCCCGCCGCCCGTCGACAGCCCCGCCCCGCCGCATGCCAGCTGCGCCGGCCGGCCGCCCATGCGCGCCATGCGCTTCGCAGGTCCATTGGGATCATGAGGCCTGCGCAAAATCTCACCTCGGAGGCCCGTGCTACTTCTAGTAAGATGCTTGCATTTTCAATGCGTCACCTATATGCAGGCATAGAGGGTGGTACATGGCGCTAGACTCATCAGGGGATAGGAGCCATGCCCTCAGCAATTACTCACCTCCTGGCCCTTGCTGTTGCGGTCTCGGATGAAGATGATGGTCTACACGCCGCCGCATGCAAACAAGGAATGAGAGACAAAGCCGTGCGAGGCCAATATGGGCACAGTGAGAGAAACAAGTCGACGCGAACCTACATCACGAGTGTCAGCGAAGGGGACCCATGGGAGAAGTCTCCCTCCCATGGTATCATTCACGGACACACGCAGCGGCCATGGGAACAGCCAAAACAGCAGGTTCACACACGCAAGGGCAACGACCTGCAGTGCCTGACCAGCATGTCGGTCAGTTGTGATTGGCAAGGCAGAGCCACACACACCAGGTACACGCTGCATGGGCAGGGAAGACGCTCTTACATGAGAAAAAGCGAGGAAACGTGCGCGAGAAGGATATTAAGAGCGATCCGCGCTAGAAGGATGCTACAATAGCATCATATATTCAAGAATTAGCAAAGAAAGATGTAGAAAAGAGACAAAAGAAAGAAATACGAGAGAAAGCAAAGACAGGGAGCTGCCAAACCGGGCAGACAAAAGGTTACGAGCGGCAAGAGTTGTGAACGCTGCACTTGATTGCTTTCTCTGACTTGTCAACTGCGAAGAGTGACTGACTTACCTCTCTGGAAATGGTATGCTCAGCATCCCATGGTAATGAAATGGTGAGCTATGCTGTCAGACATGCCTATATAACATAGCTACCCTAGGGTCCTAATACAAAACTAGAAATCAAACCATACCGTGAGTTTCCCGGCTCGCACGGCCTCCTCCCTTTGTGCCAACGCCTGCAAACACAACGGGCCGTGGAGGAGGGTGGAAAGGTGGGCAAGTGTGGAGGAGTTTGGGGGGGACCGGGTTGAGCAGCGGTGGGGGAAAGATGTGCCGGTCATGATGTTGTCAACTACAGCTGTTGTATCGTGATTCACCTTCAATAAGTCTACTGTTCTACATCCGGTGGTGGATGGACACAAGCAATAAAGGCCCCGCCCACAACTCAGATTTCTTTAGAAAATCTACTGATCTACATTCCATGGCGCCTTCACAGAAGCAGGAAACTCCGCCCACCGGTCAAATGTGACGCCCAACAAAGCCCCAACTTATTTCTTCAAGAAGTATACTGTTTTACATCCGGTAGTGCTTGGACAGAAGCAATATGTAAAGCCCGCCCACGAGTCGGATTTCTTTACGAAAAACATGTTTTACATTCGATGGGGTCTTGACAGATTCAAGCAGCAATACTCGTTTCTACCTGCGTGCGACTGCAGCGGCCGAGTGCTGCAACTTGCCTTCACGTCCCAGTCTTCACGTGACAGTCCTGGTCTTCACGTCTTCACGTCTTCACGTCTTCACGTCTTCACGTCTTCACGTCTTCACGTCTTCACGACTTCACCTGAACTTGCGGCGTATCGTATCTTTGATACCTTGCATGCACGTCTTCACGTCTTCACGTCTTCACCGCGTCTTCACCTGTCTTCACCACGTCTTCACGGCTTCACGTCTTCACGTCTTCACGGCTTCACCTGAACACCTGAACTTCACCTGAACTTGCCGTATCGTGTCTTCACGTCTTCACGTCTTCACGTCTTCACGTCTTCACGTCTTCACCGCGTCTTCACCTGTCTTCACCACGTCTTCACGGCTTCACGGCTTCACGGCTTCACGGCTTCACCTGAACACCTGAACTTCACCTGAACTTGCCGTATCGTGTCTTCACGTCTTCACGTCTTCACGTCTTCACGTCTTCACGTCTTCACCGCGTCTTCACCTGTCTTCACCACGTCTTCACGGCTTCACGTCTTCACGGCTTCACGGCTTCACCTGAACACCTGAACTTCACCTGAACTTGCCGTATCGTGTCTTCACGTCTTCACGTCTTCACGTCTTCACGTCTTCACGTCTTCACCGCGTCTTCACCTGTCTTCACCACGTCTTCACGTCTTCGCGTCTTCACGTCTTCACGGCTTCACCTGAACACCTGAACTTCACCTGAACTTGCCGTATCGTGTCTTCACGTCTTCACGTCTTCACGTCTTCACGTCTTCACGTCTTCACCGCGTCTTCACCTGTCTTCACCACGTCTTCACGGCTTCACGTCTTCACGTCTTCACGGCTTCACCTGAACACCTGAACTTCACCTGAACTTGCCGTATCGTGTCTTCACGTCTTCACGTCTTCACGTCTTCACGTCTTCACGTCTTCACGTCTTCACCGCGTCTTCACCTGTCTTCACCACGTCTTCACGGCTTCACCTGAACACCTGAACTTTGCGTATCGTATCTTTCATACATTGCATCATTTGCATGCCTTGGAGCTGCACGTCTTCAAGGAGTGTCACCCAGTTCCCGCTTGATTCAAATGCACTTCGCGCTTGAATTCGTGACTTCGCCCCGCTCAAGGTGGAAAGAATGATGGGCACTAGCCACGGGAACTATGCCCGATGCTGATAGCCGAAGCGATGACATGGACGAATTGATTGATTTGTGTTATGCCGGGGACGATTGTAGGAAATGGGTGCTAGGAAAGAAATCTGGTGCCATGAAAGTAGATTTTTTGGCCGGTGCAAACCACCAATGCGCCGGCCGATGTGGCAAGGTCCTGCACGGCAGCCAGAGCGCACCCAGCCAGAGCGTACCCAGCCGCTGCCGCCGCCGACCCCCGTACTGGTGGGCGTGGAACAGACGATGAGAGAGATGCAACGAGCTATGGAGAACCAAAGCAAGAAGGTTGAAGAGCTTGGTTTGCAGCTGCGTCAAGAGGTGCAGAAACAAGTGGTCCAGCTGGAGCAGCAGCAGCAGCAGCAGCAGCAGCAGCAGCAGCAACTGCAGCAGCAACTGCAGCAGCAACTGCAGCAACAACTGCAGCAGCAGCAGCAGCAGCAGCAGCAGCAGCAGCAGCAGCAGCAGCAGCAGCAGCAGCAGCAGCAGCAGCAGCAGCAGCAGCAGCAGCAGCGCTTCAGTTCCCGCAGGCAGCGTCGGCAATGTCGCAGTTTCCACAGGCATTGTCGGCACTGCAGCAGTTTTCGCAGGGACCGTCGGCAGCAGAGCAGTTCCCGCAGGGATCATCGGTGGTGCAGCAGTTCTTTGTGAGTCATTCGTGTAGTGTTGAGTGGGTGGGGTGGGGGTGTGTGTGGGGGGGGGGTGTAGGGGGGATTTGACTGTGTGACTGCGTGGCTGCTTGGCTGGAAAGGAGGGTGCGTGGCTGTGTGGCTGCGTGGCTGCGCTGCTGCGTGGCTGCGTGGCTGCTTGGCTGGAAAGGAGGGTGCGTGGCTGTGTGGCTGCGTGGCTGCGCTGCTGCGTGGCTGCGTGGCTGCGTGGCTGCGTGGCTGCGTGGCTGCGTGGCTGCGTGGCTGCGTGGCTGCGTGGCTGCGTGGCTGCTTGGCTGGAAAGGAGGGTGCGTGGCTGTGTGGCTGCGTGGCTGCGCTGCTGCGTGGCTGCGTGGCTGCGTGGCTGCTTGGCTGGAAAGGAGGGTGCGTGGCTGTGTGGCTGCGTGGCTGCGCTGCTGCGTGGCTGCGTGGCTGCGTGGCTGCGTGGCTGCGTGGCTGGAAAGGAGGGTGCGTGGCTGTGTGGCTGCGTGGCTGCGCTGCTGCGTGGCTGCGTGGCTGCATGGCTGCGTGGCTGCGTGGCTGCGTGGCTGCGTGGCTGCGTGGCTGCGTGGCTGCGTGGCTGCGTGGCTGCGTGGCTGCGTGGCTGTGTGGCTGCGTGGCTGCGCTGCTGCGTGGCTGCGTGGCTGCGTGGCTGCGTGGCTGCGTGGCTGCTTGGCTGGAAAGGAGGGTGCGTGGCTGTGTGGCTGCGTGGCTGCGCTGCTGCGTGGCTGCGTGGCTGCGTGGCTGCGTGGCTGCGTGGCTGCGTGGCTGCGTGGCTGCGTGGCTGGAAAGGAGGGTGCGTGGCTGTGTGGCTGCGTGGCTGCGCTGCTGCGTGGCTGCGCTGCTGCGTGGCTGCGTGGCTGCGTGGCTGCGTGGCTGCGCTGCTGCGTGGCTGTGTGGCTGCGTGGCTGCGCTGCTGCGTGGCTGCGTGGCTGCGTGGCTGTGTGGCTGCGTGGCTGCGTGGCTGCTTGGCTGGAAAGGAGGGTGCGTGGCTGTGTGGCTGCGTGGCTGCGCTGCTGCGTGGCTGCGTGGCTGCGTGGCTGGAAAGGAGGGTGCGTGGCTGTGTGGCTGCGTGGCTGCGCTGCTGCGTGGCTGCGTGGCTGCGTGGCTGCTTGGCTGGAAAGGAGGGTGCGTGGCTGTGTGGCTGCGTAGCTGCGCTGCTGCGTGGCTGCGTGGCTGCGTGGCTGCGTGGCTGCGTGGCTGCGTGGCTGCGTGGCTGCGTGGCTGCGTGGCTGCGTGGCTGCGTGGCTGCGTGGCTGCGTGGCTGCGTGGCTGCGTGGCTGGAAAGGAGGGTGCGTGGCTGTGTGGCTGCGTGGCTGCGCTGCTGCGTGGCTGCGTGGCTGCGTGGCTGCGTGGCTGGCTGGGGGGGGGGGTGGGGTGCCGGGTGCGTGGATGCGTGGATGTGTGGCTGGGTGGGTGCGTCACTGCGTGGCTGGCTGGCTCTGTGGCTGCGTGGGCGGCTGGATGGCCGGGTCAGCGTGGCTGCGTGTTCAATGGGATGCTAATATGTTGTTGCCTTTGGATGCCACAGTTCATGGATTCTTTTGTTCACATGCAGGTGCTGCCGTCTTCCCCATCGACGTCGTCAAGACCGATGTCGCCAAGAAGGATGATGCAATCACTCTCGGCCATGTTTAACTCATGTGGGCCTTCATGGCCATACGGGAAATATTATTGAATCAGTTCTTTGACACTGAGTTGGCACTACGCAACACCTTTGATGCACATGAGTGCAGGGCGCATGTGTTGAAACCATGCAACCGTGGCGATCCCTCAAAAAGTTTGGTTATGTAATAAGTGACACAATTATTCCGGACGTATGATGGCCCAGCGTCCTGTAAGGTTGAGTTGTCTTGGAGGAGGAGCGTGATGACCGCGGAAGCCGCGTGGGTGTCTGTAGTGCTATATCTTGAAGATGTACGGTCTTGGAAGAGTTATGGTCTTGGAATCATATAATAATGAGCTTGGAATAAAGTTGCGGGCAGCCTTCAATTGGCATATGTTGTCTCATTGATGTTGTCTCATTGCGTTAATGGGTCAATTGTCTTAGTTTATATAATGTATATCTTGGGAAACTCATTGCTTCAATAAAATGCATGCTAGGCGCAATCAACCCCCACAAACACATCTGAAAACTGCACACTGCATCAAATGTATCCTAGACAAAAAAATGTATCCTAATCCGGTAAAACCACCCAAGGAATAGTAAATGATGAGGATTCAGGCTCCCATGGTGTCATCATGGCCCGTCTACGTACATGGATGGCATTTATGTAATTAATGATGAGGATTCAGGCTCCCATGGGGTCATCATGGCTTGTCTACGTACATGGTTGGCATTTATGTAATTAATGAGGAGGATTCAGGCTCCCATGGTGTCTCCATGGCTGGCCTACGTACATGGATGTCAAGGAATAGTAAATGATGAGGATTCAGGCTCCCATGGTGTCATCATGGCCTGTCTACGTACATGGATGGCATGTATGTAATTAATGATGAGGATTCAGGCTCCCATGGGGTCATCATGGCTTGTCCACGTACATGGATGGCATGTATGTAATTAATGATGAGGATTCAGGCTCCATTGGTGTCATCATGGCTGGCCTACGTATGTACATGGATGTCAAAGAAAAAAAAAATGATGAGGATTCAGGCTCCCATGGTGTCATCATTGCCCGTGTATGTACATGGTTGCCATTTATGTAATTAATGATGAGGATTCAGGCTCCATTGGTGTCATCATTGCCCGTGTATGTACATGGTTGGCATTTATGTATGTAATTAATGATGAGGATTCAGGCTCCATTGGTGTCATCATGGCTGGCCTACGTATGTACATGGATGTCAAAGAAAAAAAAATGATGAGGATTCAGGCTCCCATGGTGTCATCATGGCCCGTCTACGTACATGGATGTCAAGGAATAGTAAATGATGAGGATTCAGGCTCCCATGGTGTCAGATGTCATGGCCTGTCTACGTACATGGATGGCATGTATGTAATTAATGATGAGAATTCAGGCTCCATTGGTGTCATCATGGCTGGCCTACGTATGTACATGGATGTCAAAGAAAAAAAAATGATGAGGATTCAGGCTCCCATGGTGTCATCATGGCCCGTCTACGTACATGGATGTCAAGGAATAGTAAATGATGAGGATTCAGGCTCCCATGGTGTCATCATGGCCTGTCTACGTACATGGATGGCATGTATGTATTTAATGATGAGGATTCAGGCTCCCATGGTGTCATCATGGCTGGCCTACGTACATGGATGTCTCAGAAAAAAAATGATGAGGATTCAGGCTCCCATGGTGTCATCATGGCTGGCCTACGTACATGGATGTCAAAGAAAAAAAAATGATGAGGATTCAGGCTCCCGTGGTGTCATTATGGCCCGTCTACGTGTTGTTGGCATGTATGAAATGAATGATGAGGATTCAGGCTCCCATAGTGTCATCATGGCTGGCCTACGTACATGGTTGGCATTTATGTAATTAATGATGAGGATTCAGGCTCCCATGGTGTCATCATTGCCCGTGTATGTACATGGTTGGCATTTATGTAATTAATGATGAGGATTCAGGCTCCATTGGTGTCATCATGGCCCGTCTACGTACATGGACCGTGGCATTTATGTATTTAATGATGAGGATTCAGGCTCCCATGGGGTCATTGATGATCATGGCATTTATGTATGTAATTAATGATGAGGATTCAGGCTCCATTGGTGTCATCATGGCTGGCCTACGTATGTACATGGATGTCAAAGAAAAAAAAATGAAGAGGATTCAGGCTCCCATGGTGTCATCATGGCCCGTCTACGTACATGGATGTCAAGGAATAGTAAATGATGAGGATTCAGGCTCCCATGGTGTCAGATGTCATGGCCTGTCTACGTACATGGATGGCATGTATGTATTTAATGATGAGGATTCAGGCTCCCATGGTGTCATCATGGCTGGCCTACGTACATGGATGTCTCAGAAAAAAAATGATGAGGATTCAGGCTCCCATGGTGTCATCATGGCTGGCCTACGTACATGGATGTCTCAGAAAAAAAATGATGAGGATTCAGGCTCCCATGGTGTCATCATGGCTGGCCTACGTACATGGATGTCAAAGAAAAAAAAATGATCAGGATTCAGGCTCCCGTGGTGTCATTATGGCCCGTCTACGTGTTGTTGGCATGTATGAAATTAATGATGAGGATTCAGGCTCCCACAGTGTCATCATGGCTGGCCTACGTACATGGTTGGCATTTATGTAATTAATGATGAGGATTCAGGCTCCCATGGTGTCATCATTGCCCGTGTATGTACATGGTTGGCATTTATGTAATTAATGATGAGGATTCAGGCTCCATTGGTGTCATCATGGCCCGTCTACGTACATGGGTGGCATTTATGTATTTAATGATGAGGATTCAGGCTCCCATGGGGTCATCATGGCTTGTCTACGTACATGGAGTCATATTGATTCATGGAACAATGAGATACCATTCTTAATTGAAAATTGTTCTTGATACTTTCACATGCATGCCCGGAATCGTGAATTTGTGCGGGTTTCCATGATGACAATCCTCATTGAATTCTTGAGCACACAATATTGAGCAATTTAGGGGCACTTCGGCAATGTTGACCATTTTCATTCATGATCAATAAAATTAACATTTAATGCAATAAATACATATTCCACTCATTTTAATAAACCATGCAAAAACTTTACAAGCACGCTCAAGCTAGGGGTGGGCTGGCATGCACGCGTGGGTGTGGGGGTGGGCTGGCATGCATGCGTGGGTGTGGGGGTGGGCTGGCATGCACGTGTGGGTGTGGGGGTGGGCTGGCATGCATGCGTGGGTGTGGGGTTGGGCTAGCCTGCATGCGTGGGTGTGGGGGGGGGCTGGCATGCATGCGTGGGTGTGTGTGGGGGGCTAGCATGCATGCGTAAGTGTGGGGGGGGCTGGCATGCATGCGTGGGTGTGGGGGGCTGGCATGCATGCGTGGGTGTGTGTGGGGGGCTAGCATGCATGCGTGTGTGGGGGGGGCTGTCATGCATGCGTGGGTGTGTATGGGGGCTGGCATGCATGCGTGGGTGTGTGGGGGGCTAGCATGCATGCGTGGGTGTGGGGGGGCTGCATGCATGCGTGGGTGTGGGGGGCGGCATGCATGCGTGGGTGTGTGGGGGGCTGGCATGCATGCGTGGGTGTGGGGGGGGCTAGCATGCATGCGTGGGTGTGGGGGGGGCGCATGCATGCGTGGGTGTGTGTGTGGGCTAGCATGCATGCGTGGGTGTGGGGGGGGCTAGCATGCATGCGTGGGTGTGGGGGGGCCGGGGCCGGGGCTAGCATGCATGCGTGGGTGTGGGGGTGGGCTAGCATGCATGCGTGGGTGTGGGGGGGGGCTAGCACGCCCCACCCCTCCATCGGCACAGCCAGCCTTGTGAGTCTACCCTTAACAACAAGGCTGGTAGGACGACACGCCTGAGCAGCATATGTCATGCCTATCTCAGGCTAATAATGTGTGATTTTGTGCCAACAACCAAGTTGTTCCACCCAACAACACATTATAAACCCTCTTCCAAAATGCCCAACAAGCCGGACACGTGGAGGACCACACACGCAGTATATAAAGAGAAAATAAGCTGACTTTTTATCCAGCCAACCTGTGGCTAGCTGCTCTGGTTAGCATGACAAATGCTAACATTTACTCAGTGGGAAAGGTGAAGAGACCATTGGAACAGCCTACCTGACGCATGTGCCACCAAAGCATTGTGTCCCGCAAAATGCACACTGCCTCCTTTCTAACAAGCACGAGCCGCTCTCTTTAGGAGACAGGTGCCAGCTCGTCAGTGTCTGGGGAAAATGATGCCGCTGCTTAGGAAGACCGCGTGAATTTCCTCGAACACAACTGTCTATAAAGCAAAAGAAATTTCAGAGAAGCATGGAAATAAAAGCATTACACCTTCCCGACAGGTTGCGGGCCACGCGCTGCAGAAAGCCAGCCACGTCACAGACGATTAACTAGCTAAAAGACACCCAGGAATCCAGCGATGCAGCGCCAGGACCCGCAACTTTCTGGCTGCATCTGGCCGGAAAGAAGGCAAAAAGCTTACGCTCAACGAGGTAAGAAAGCAGGAAAACGCAAGCTTAAGACGTTTAACACAAGAACGTACCATAACGGGCATTTATTCGTGCCCAGGCGCACAAGAAAGTCCACCCTTTCATGGAGTGGTTGGGCAGTACGCATCGCGCAGGGCTAATGTTATCTTACCGCAAAATGACGGGAAAGGTAAAGATAGCAGCGGGAATTTTTACGGCTTTAGAAACATCATTAAACTAGCTTTCCTTACGACCATCAAAACTGGCAACAATCGACAATCAACCCGGCAGGCATCCAATATACTTTATTCATCCCGACAGAAATTCAGGCCGGACCCCCCCTGCCGATGGCAAAGAAAAAAAGCCCGCGACATTATAGATCGCAACCATCCCGCCATAAATTAGAATCAGTAACTAATTTTCTCCAACAATCGAGCATTTCTGCTTTCCGCGTGCCAGATTTGTCACGTTTCGTCTAAAGGCAGTCGCCATGGCCCCTACCGCAAGGGGTGCGCGCACCATGCCGACATAGCTTTTGGGCCTCAATTTGCACCGAAATTTGGTCCGTACCGTCCAGCTCAGTCGGATTATGTATGTGGATCGGCCGTGTTGGTTGCATACGCAGGTATATTAATTCTTGCATTCGCCCCGGACCTTCCCCAGGACAGGTCAGGATATAACAATAATTCTTGCATTCGCCCCCGCCCTTTCCTATGGCCTGGTCAGGTTTGGGCGCGACGCCACTAGCGCGGCGCCCGCGACAGAGTGGCCAGGCTCGAGCACGTTTTCTGGATCCCAAGCACCGGATTGGACACTGTCCGAGGACTGGACAGGAATTGGCTGACCAATCGGATGCTTGCTCGTCGTCTCCAAAAACATATATAAAGAGCCAAATCGCGCGAACTACGCAAGGATCCTTTAAGCAGCGTTACTCTGCCGAAATGTCAACCTAGGCCGGTCAAGTGACGCCGAGGTGTTCACCGATAGTTCAGGTCAGCCACAGCGCGCCTTCGAATGTAGGCACGGTCGCATTTTTTTTTAGGAAATGTAGAATTGTTGTCGACCAGCTACCAACGCCCGACCGGACCCATACAACGGAAACATCAAGGCGATGTGATGTAGGTGTGTCTGATATGTCATTAATACACAGAGCATCGTGAATATAATATATAATATAAATTATATAATATACTATAATTAATATATAATTTTAATTTTATGTTAATTTTAATGTTATTTCATATAACATAATATAGCATAATATAATATAATATAATATAATATTATATAAAGTAGTATATAAAAAATTAAAATGTAAAAGAAAAATATCTACCTTATTGGGGTTTAATGTTCCTTTCCAGTTCAGCATAAGTACACTCTTGAGTGTGTGCAATGTTTGGTTATACGCCATTGTCTTAAAATAGCAACCAATGTAAACCTCCGTCCTAACCACATTTGGATACAATAAAGACATTGATGCCTGACACATAGCATTCATTGCTTGAAATACCATGCATATTTTGTGTCAATGTTCTGCAGACCACAGCTTCAAGTGGGCATACTTCGCTTTCCTCAATATAATGGCGACATGGCATTTGGTGAAAGTGGTGAGTGCCATGAAGTTGCGCCGGCCGTCGTTATCCATGACGAACTGAATGGGTTTCGTGCAAATCAAGTTTTTTGTTTTGGTGTTCCAGTTGCGCCGGCCGGCGTTTCCAATGGTATCTTGCGCGCACTTGCAAAAGCTTGCACGCTTATCAACATTTTGTGTTGGTAAACATTTTATCACCTCTGGGATTTCCGCCTTCACTACCTGAGTTGCTTCTTTGTGGTTTTCAAATGCAACCGAGTTACGCCGGCCGTCGTTACTCATGACAAATTGTAGGGGTTTTGTGCAAATCACTTTTGTATGGTTTATGTACATGCATCCAGTTGCGCCGGCCGGCGTTTCCAATGGTATCTTGCAGTTGCGCAATCAGGCCCCATTACCAAAAGTGTGTTTGTACATCTTTTTTACACCTGAAGGATTTCTGCCTGCATATCCTGAGTTGCTTCTTAATGGTTTTTAATTGCGCCCGAGTTACGCCGGCCGTCGTTATTAATGACAAACTGTATGTGTTTCATAAAATCACTTTTGTATGGTTTACATGTATCCAGTTGCGCCGGCCGGCGTTATTAATGACGCTTGTCGTTCTTGTTTGATGCCCATCGTTTTCGTCGTGTCTTTAATGGTGATTATTTATCATTACTCATCCTCAGGGCTTTCGGTGCCGCGGGATTAAGAGGCGAAAAAAATCAGCTGCCGTCTGACCAAAGTCTGATGGCGCGATCGGGGCGGGGGGCCGTTTCCGACGGTTCGCGTCCCTTGTCCAATGACGACCGGGAGCCTGCACTTCGCGGTCTCTGGAGCGACAAGTACATCGAGAACAAGGGGTACAAAATTGCCAATGACATCTTTCCTATCATGGCGGAACGCGTGAAAGCAAACAACCACAGGACGCCAGAGATGAGCGCGGAGGTTCTGTCTTGCGCAGCTTCAAGACTAAATGCCATGGTGGCGGAGAGCAACGGCATTAAGAAGAGGAAGAACTGTGACGGCGGGCTTCCTGAAAATTGGGCGGAATCTCTTCGGGATAACATCAAGAAGGCTTTTGGCGACTTGGGAACATCTGAGAAGGATCGTGGGCTTAGGTGGGCCTTGTGTGGACTTGTTACGAAGGCAATGGAGGGCGTCCCGGACAGGATTGTGGAGCGCGCGTTCGGGATTGACAGGCGCTTTGTCGCAACTGTTCGGGGTCACAGGGATGGAATGGAAGAAGGGGAGGACGACCTTTTGATGAGTGCGCCAGAGAGGAGGAGGAGGAAAGACGAGCTTCCGACGGAAGTCATTGCCCTGATACAAGCGTGCTGGAGGGATGATAACTTGACGCGGGCGTCTCCGAACATGAAGGATGTTCATTGTGAATGGACCAGAAAGGATTACAAACATACACTAGCGTTTTCGGAGGGTGCGCGCTACTATACTGTCTCCAAGTCGAAGATTTACGAAGTGTTCATTTCCCGCCATCCGGAGTTGAAGCCACCGCGGCGGATGGACAGTAGGGAGGGGGGGGGGGGGAGGGAGAGGAGGGTGTGAGGGGGGGAAATCAGGTGATTTTGGAGACGGAGGCAGGGATGTCAATGCTACGCACGAATCAGAAGAGCACAGTTCATGTGGGATACACTACTTTTTGCAAGCATATGCCCGCATGCGTCAAGGGGCGGTGGAAAATGCGGAACTTGTGCGCATGCCAGCACCACACTACCATGCAGTCCATGGTTGGGGGGTTGGCCAAATTTCGTGCAACTTTTCATGCCAGATGCGAGTGCGGACCTGAATGCCACGCGTGCGATCATGGTAGCCAGCTCGACGTGGGGTCGTCCGTGCCCACATGTTCCATTTTCAAAGCCACTCACACGACAGAGTGGGTGAACAAGTTTACTTGTGAGGTGGAGGGGATGAGGGAGGGGGGAGGTTCGAGGTCGTCTGTGGGGTCGTCGCGGCCGCAGGTTCAGCCTTTTCAGGGCGAACTTGAGGATCTGCCCATGCATGGGAGGGTGCTGGACGACGAGGAAGGGGTGCCCGATCATGACCTGGGCGAGGAGTTGGGGGTTTGCTCGATCCGGCGTAAGGCTTGTGTGTTGGGCACTTGCCTGGCTCCCAAGTGTGGAATTCGGAACTTCATGTTATGCGAACGGGAGGAGGCTTCCAACCACCTGATTTCATGGACCAGATACGAGATGCAGGATGTGCCGCCGGGTGCGGTTCTTGGGCCAGAGGTAATTTTTAGTGGAGTGGTTGCGCCCCAAGGCGTTTCTTTTGCAATGTTTCCTGAAGTTCTTGGGCCAGAGGTAATTTTTAGTGGAGTGGTTGCGCCCCAAGGCGTTTCTTTTTCAATTTTTCCTGAGGTCCTGTCTTTTTTCTTTCTACAGGTCATTGGTGGGTCGAAGTTGATGTCTTTTCTGTATGTGCACACTGCGCATATGCAGGACGACTGTGACGAGATCGCAAAGGCTGGTGGGCAGCGATTGACGCAAGTCGACGTCAAGTCCACACCAACGGAGCTAAAGGAGGCAATTGTGGACAAGTGGCCGGACTTCATCCAGCATTGCTTCAACGCGTGGTGGCAAGCGGACGCCTCCAAGGAATGTCTCTCAAGGATGCGGGTGGGGGACCTTGTATGCCACACAGATTACGCCGAGAACTACCAGTCTTACACCTATCACAATCTCCAAGCACAGTATTGGCATCCAGTCACATTCGTCCTTATGCCCTGGATCGTGCGCTACTTGGATCCAGCGTCGGGAAAGGTCGTGAGAAGGGAGTTTCACTTCATCGGACAGGGCGGAATGAAAAGGGACGGGCGGGCCCTCCGTTTTGCTATCCTCAAAATCCTGGCGACACTACGGTCAGAAGGGGTAGAGGTGAAGCGCTTCATTGGGTGGTCGGACAATTGCTCCATGCAGTTCAAGTCAAGGAATGTGATCGCGGAAGTGGCCCGGCTGCTGACGGAGGATCCGCACCTGGAGTCATTTGAGTGGAATTACTTTGGGGAGCAGCACGGAAAGGGGGAGGTGGATGGAGCTGGTGGGACTGTGAAGTGCATGTTGAGGAGGTGGCACATCAGGGAAGAGAACCAGGACAAACAGACGGCCGCCCAGTTGGTGGAGAATCTGGCGTCGGGGGCGGTGGGCGGGACCACAACGACCAGGCGTAACTTCTTCGAGTTCCCCGAGGTAATTAAGTGTACAGTCCTCGTTCAGGGAATAGTTACGCCGGCCGTCGTTTCTAGGGCGTTCTTGGAGTCCTGGCGATCAGGAGTGCTTAATAAAACACAACTAGCTCGATGGTCTCGTAACTTCAACTTTCCCTTGTGCAAATCTTGTCTTCGACGCGCAGGTGCTTCCTTACAGCCCAGGGCGCGGCGAAATCAAAGGAGTGAAGAAGGCGCACTGGTGGCGCATGGACAAGTCGAATGTGACGCGCTTAATGCTGCGCCAGTATTCCTGCTATTGTGGCGGTGCGTGCGCCGAGGAAAGGTGGTGGGATTGTCGAAAGGAGTGGACCGACATGGACGGCTGGAATGTGGGAGGTGCTCGGATGAAGCTCCACAAACTGGGGGAGCCAGTGCAAAGGAACCCAAACGGACAAGGGGGGCACGCAGGGACGCGACTGAACAGACTACAGGCAGAGAGGACGATGATGGGAAGGAGACTGAAGCTGCGAGACATTTTTGCCGTCGAGTCCTACTCTGGTGATGAGTCCCACGATCCAGATCATCCATATTGGCTAGCGGAAGTCTTGCAGGAGCCTTATCAGGTGGCCGCTACTTTCGTGAGGCGAGTGGCCGACAGAAACGGCAAGGTCGATAGGGAGTTGTTCCGTAAGGGACAATGGGTGGTGGGGGTGCGCTACTGGGACAGATTTCCGGGTATGGCGACGATGTTCAAAATGGACGCCGATGCGCAAGCTGAACAGCCAAACTTGGTCAATTGCTACCTGTGCATGGACGCGGGGTTCGAACACACCATTGTTGTCAACCCAGCTAACAATCGCCAGGCCATCTTGACCATTCCGACAGACGTCGAGAAACGGCTCACGAACTTGGCCAAGAAGAGACCTGTTGAGTAGGCCAGCTCGCCCGGGCTTGGTTGGACGAGGTGGACAGCCTTGAGAGCACGTGCTTCGTTGTGAGCACTTGCCTTTCAGCCGTGATTTGCAAACGAGTTCCTTGTCCTGAATTGTAAAGCTCGATTCATGCTCTTTTAAGGAAGTGTATAATATTATCCAGATCATGTATATATTTAGATCTAGACCTGAGTTCAAATAACATTTCTTAGAGGGCTGAGATGCGCGAGGTCCAGCATACATGTATATATCCATGGAGACATGTTACAAACTCAAATGTTTCATTGTACGTACCACTAGCTCGTCGACGGGGGTATCCCATGTAATGTATGATTTATGAATTAATTAATCGCTTAATTGTACAATTTAAATGGATCATGAACTTGTCAAGTGGCCTAATTTGGTTTATTTGGTTCATCATTTATTGATGTCAATCATTCTTAATTGAATCTCGAGCAATAGCAATCATGAAGCACATCCTAATCATGTGATTCGCATAATGAGAATAGGCAACAAGTGCTAAGTACTTTGAGGAATGCGGGGTTGGTCAGGTTATTATAGAGCTAGAGCTACAAACGGCACATATATTGCAAACTTTGCGCTCCAGGCATGGAATTTCAAAAGTACCAAAATTGGAGCAGTAGATGTTGGGGACGCCCAATAAACAGGTACGGCGACAGGACGCAACCCTGCCAGACGCCGGTCTGCAGTGGGCATTCGTGTTGAGTGCGCACCGAAGTGGTCGACCCCTCATACAGCGTGCGGATGACGGTAATCAGGGGAGTGGGGACGCGAGCGCGAGCAAGTTCAGCCCATAGAGCGTCCCAGAGGACAGAATCAAAAGCCTTGATGAAGTCGACGAAGATCAGGATGGTCGCCGCCGGCGGGAAACTCACCAGGTTGCAGGAGAGCCATTTCCTCGAAGAGGCGACGCGCGATGAAGATGGCCATGACGGTGTTGCGCCCAGGACAAAAGCCCATTTGACTTTCCCCTAGGTGACAGTCGAGAGCAGAACGAAGGCAGTTGAGGATCATGCGCATGAACAACTTGAGTGCGGCGCTCTGGATGCAGACTCCTCGGTAGTTGGCGGGGTCGTCAGGGGAACCTTTGTTTTTGTACAGCATAATACGGTAGCAGTGTGCTGCCACTCAGGAATCGGCGGCGCGTCGGCAAGCAGGATCCGGTTGCAGACGTCAAGCAGGAACCCTGTGAGCGCCGTCAGCTTAATCACCGGGGCTGGGAGCTGATCAGGTCCAACGGCGTCGTAGAAGCGGAGTTGCTTGGCGGCGGTGCTCATGCAGCTCGAGCTCGGTGAACGGCGGTAGCTCGTTGGGGTCGGCCAGGGGTTCCGTCAGGGCTGGGTACGTGTAGTCCTGCTCAGCGGCGGGCGGCGTGGGCGGCGCAGGGACGTCCGCATGCAGGCGCTACTGCCAGGCGTGTGGCCGCCAGAGGGCCAAGCGGACAATATTAATTAGTTAATTAATTAATAGAATCTAGCTGGCCAGTCGCTTATTGGCTGCATCGGCCAGGTGACCTTTAGTGATGCGTATAATAGGTCTAGAGACTCTTTATTATGATTACCTGTTCCCAGCAATTAAAAATACATTTTACCTATCTCCATTCATTCCAGATATTCTTCCTGGACCACGAGACAATGGAAACCACGAGGTCTGAGAAGGACACACCTTATAGAAAAAACCAAAAGAGGCCTGTCAACGCATGCGCCAGTCACCCCCCAGTCAGGAAACCGACTGGGGCATTCCCAACGATCATGCTCCCGGGCCCCATCACCAATACTGTACTGCAACCCTATACATGTAATAGCTTAGCTCAGACGTGCCACCCGAGGTGGGGGCAACGCCGCAATATACAATTGCCTCAGATAATTGTGATACAGATCCCTCCGGTGGGAGACAAGGGTAGCATCCACGGCCCACCGTGGGCGGCATGCAATCTATCATTAGTACCGGCCAATCAGACCGCGCGTGGGGGCACCCACGGCACAGCACTTGACTGATGGACGGGCGTTAATAGCAGCCAGAAGGGCCTGCTATGGGACATTAATACCGGTTGTTGCTCTTGTAGTCAAACTGTCACTGTCACTCTGCCACTGTCAAACTGTCACTGTCGAACTGTCACTGTCAAACTGTCACAATAAGATGCTCCGTGGTCTGACAGATTCGTGCAGCAGACGGGGAGCTTACTGCCTTTTCAAAAACGCAGCGATCACGAGCACACTTGCGCCTGCGACTGCCTTCACCCAGGCAACGTGCCCTCCCCTAGCGCGCCGGGGAGTTGCCGGGGAACCGCCGCCAGCAGAGTCCCCACGCGGCTGCGGCGGCAGCTGCTGCTGCTGTGACGGCGGCAGCGCCTGAGGGGAGTCACCTTCTTCTTTATCAGGAGAGCCGTTATCTCCTTTAACTTCAACTCCCATTGCAGGTAAGAAATATAGGGGCGGGATGGTTCGGGTCCCGAATATAAAAATCATCCCTGGAGGGTCCACACGGGCGTTCCAAAGAAACAGCCACAAAAAGCAGCGAGGCCAGGGGGAGTAGATCGCGATCAGCCAGGTTTATAGCAAAGCAAATATTTTCAAAAAAAGCTTGCTCCCTAGGCAAGCATGCTGGATAGAAGCGATGGGTTTAACATCATATCTTTGGCATCAAAGATATCCATGATATGGCCCTCAACCAAAGATATGGCCACCAACCAAAGATATGGCCATGGTCATGGCCACAAGCATCCCCCCCCCTACGGCCGATCCAGATGGCCGACGTGTAAAAGGTGGTAAACCAAATAAAAGGTGGCAAACTAAAATAAGAGGTACTCGCAAGAATTGGGGGCCATTTGCGAGAGAGATGGAATGCAGAACGATACTGCGCTGGTTGTCTCCTTGATACTGATCCAGGCAATCAACACACGATGCGATGCATCCGAATTCCCACCAAGTATACCCCGAAAATCAAGGCCATATAGCGCACCGCCCTCCCCACACCTCATACCCAAACACACCCACCCCCGCCAATGCTTTGTGAGGGTGGCCCCAAGGCTCAATTTGCCAAACCATAAAACCCTCCAAGCTCAAAGACAAGTGGGGAAGACCAAGAAAGGGTTTCCCACCTAAAATCTTCACATTGGGGAAGTTCCGACAGAGGGCTTTTCAAGCAAGGGCTGTCAATTGGAAGGTTCCCAATAAGAAGTTTTCCACTGGGGGCTTTTCGTGGGAAACAGCGCTGGCACGCGCTACTCATGGGAGTCAGCGGCGGCAGTGGCACGCGCTACTCACCGGTGCTCGATGCATCTGTACAAGGACAGATGTGACCCGCGCGCCCACGGTCGACGCCCCATGCCAGCGCACAGGATGGATCGCCACGCAGGAAAACATTACGCCGCTCAGGAAGAGGTTAGGCTGCTAGAACAACATTCACCACAACAGCCCACCAGGGACCCATCATGTCTTCGAAGAGAAGAGAAGCTGCAAAAGGCGGTGGTGGTTAAATAGATGAACTCATCAGGGTCGGTCATCTAGGAATTGCCTTGCAAAGCGGCTTCCTGCCGCATGATGGCATGAGGGGGCAACATCCCAGCTGGACAACACCCTCTGGTATTGCGATGATGTTGCCACAAGGGTTAAACCTCGTGGACAGACAAAGCCCGACAACCGCACACAAGGCTCAGGTATGCATCAGACATGCATCCCTGAAGACATTAAAATACAGGGCATTAGCTATACATATGAACTGAAATCAATAGATTATGGGAATGAGACAGGCAACACACTGAAGGCGCAAAGTAAATATACATATATACATGGCTCAGCACATTCCAAGGCTCGCACATGCACGTGAGTGTGTGTCTGCACGTGAGTGTGTGTGCGCTGCGGGGACCAGGTGAGCAGTCATATCACGACCAATTCACATGTTGAAGGGTGAAGAATGGAATTGATGAGGATTTTGTTAGGATGGATGATGGACTGGTGCCCATGATGAATGCTGAAGACTTGAATTGATGACGCTGGCGATGGTTTGTTAGGACGGTGATGGACCGGTGCCACCACAAAGGGATGAGATTGATCAGCACATCTCGTAACGCCTTGTGGGAGAAGCGGGGCAACACGTTGATTCCGTTCATGGTATGATGTCAACATCATAGATGTTTGTCCACATGGTAATGCCATGCGCGCAGTGGCCCACCCACCGGTACACGTTCTGCGACGTGTTGAGTCCCAGCCCGCTGGTCGAGAAAATGAAGCGGAAGAAGCGCCGCAGGTACTCCTGTGTTCATGGGGACAACCATCGGACCAAGAATAGCCACAGGCATCAGTTAGAGGATGGAGGAGAAGAAGCGCCGCGGGTGCTCCTCGGGAGGGGGCTGCCTTGCCAAGCCGTAGAAAGAGTGACAGGCGACAACAAGCGCAACAGGGATAGCCACCTGTGCCCTCCATGACAAAGGCAGCAGCGACAACAGCGGCGTTGGCAGTGACACCAGGAGCAGCGACCATGGAAGAACCGCTACGGCCGACATACATGCATGGTGAAAAGTATCAGCACGAGCGGCAGAAGCAGCGACAATGGCAGCGGCAGCGATCGTACACACATCGGGTGAGCACGTGGAAGCCCCTAGATCTTTTTCCCACCAAAACAGAACATACAAACACATACATCAATCCATGTCCATCAAAACAGCCCCTCACCTCGATGTCAAATTCGCTCACGTCGTACTCGGCCATTGTGTTGTAGTCCTCCCGCCGTGAGGGGTTGCTCAGCACTGGGGCAGGAGAGGGGGAGGGAGAGAGAGAGGGAGGGCGGAGGAGGGAGAGGGGGGGGAGGGTGAGGGGAGGAGGAAAGGGGGGGGGGGGCGGGGGGGGGGAGGAACAGGCCTTGGTCCATCTCCATGCCATCCGCCTTCTCGCTGGCACTCACCCATGACCAACAACCGCTTAGATGCCAGAACATGCCGAATGCTGGCCGTGACGTGTAAGCGCCACAAGGCACGGTTTTCCACACTCCAGCTGCCTTCACGGTCCCTTGCATTATGATCTAGATGCTCTATATCATGATCTAGATGCTCTATATCATGATCTAGATGCTCCATAGGTTCATCTAGATGCTCTATATCATGATCTAGATGCTCTATAGGTTCATCTAGATGCTCTATATCATGATCTAGATGCTCTGCACGATTGTCATCCCCGCCTCCTTTGGATAGATGAGGACAGGGGCCCTCGCTCACGCATGCCACTGTCGAGTCCTCATCGCGGTATGCCTCCCCGCCCCGTATACTAGTCTCGCTCAGTCAAATCAGGCCACCGCTGGACACCTGCCACGCTGCTCACTGTGGTAACGTTCACACAAAGTACAATAATTCAAACAACGCGTCGGCATTGTCGGGAGGCCCACCCACTTTGGCTGGCCTCCCGGCTCCTCGCACTATTCTCAAGCCTTCTTTCTCTTTAAACATCAGCCGCGCACCCACCGTGGTAGGCCTCGCCAATCTCCTGGAACTTGCGCTTGGCGTCCTCCTCGTTGGCCGGGTGCTTGTCGGGGTGCCATTTCTGTGGGGCAGGGGAATGGGGGCAGGCAGGGCAGGTGCACGGCAGCCAGCGTAGCGTTATGCATGCACAGAACCAGGAACCGCGCGCATGATTCAAATACGAAGTTATTATAATGTCGACGAGGCTTCCATTGAGTGGGATGTCACACGCATCGGAAACACACCAAACGGGGAATCGTGTGGGTATTCACATGGGGACTTGCACGGTGCCTTTCAGGGGATTTATACGGGCATTCACAACATGTACAGCAGGCAACGGAGTTAAACAATGGACAGCTTTCGGCTTCTCAATTCCAAGACATGGTCGGGAAAACCAAAATTATCCGTGATAAGTAACATCAATCTATTCAAATACTTGCTCGGGCTTTTAAAGATGGGATACAGATGTGTGTGTGTGTGTGTGTGTGTGTGACAGAAAAGACCCGCGGCAATACTCGCTGATGTGCGCACACTTGTGTTATCGACGACAAGGGACCAGCATAAATGCCAAGCGCTGAGTCGCCAACAGGCGGAGCACCCTGGTTACACAAACAGGTAGATGTGGTCCGTACAACATGAACGGGGCATGCCACAGGACTAGCTGGTAGAACAGGTGGATGTGCGCGTGCATTTTCTCAAGCGTGCCACAGGGTGCACCATACTTGCCAACAACAATTGCTCTGACCGAGAGCTACAGTTTGAAACCACATACAAGGCTTGAAATATGGGAACGGGCACCGCACGAAGAAAAACCCATTTCCAGCGTAAGACAATCAAACGTGACAGGTACCTCGGCGAAATCTGAAAATGGGCAAGGCTACGCTTGGACGGAAAACCGCAAAACTACACTTGTATTCAACCGCGAGACAAGCAGAGGGCAGCACGCCGCTGACGATGCGGTGATCCCTTGACTTGCGGTGCAGGTTGATAATCTGCGCAGAACGTCGCTTTTCCAACCACGTGCATGTGACATCACGTTCAACGAAAGGCTTCCGCGAAGGGCTAGCGCACTGAGAATCTTCACATGAACCAAAACCTCCCCCTTACCAGCGCTTGTTTCAGGTAGGCCGTCCGAATAAGCTCCTCGGTGGCCTCGAAGTCCACACCCAGTACGCCATAGTAATCCTGGGTCAAGTTCAAACAATCCAACGTCCCTAGTCAGATTCTCCCCCCCCCACAAAAAAATCCAATGGAAACGGGGGAGATACTAACATTGAGAAAAAAAGTTTTCATTCTAATAGTGACGACAGATGGCTAGAAAGAGAATGTACGAGACATCTACCTTCTTCATCTTCATAATTTCAATCCCGCTTAACAACCAGGCTCCCGGGCAACATCCAGCCTTTGTTATAACGCGCTCCCTTGACGTAATACTACATGACATTCCGAACACTCTGCCATCGTGAAAGCCAAAATCATGGGAGATGGCAGGCCAGGGCAATACTAGACAACCGGGTATTTCTGTAAAATACGGGGCTACGGGTTACGCGCCCAACGAAAAAAAACTTGGCCTACGTCTCTGGTTGACGTGCCTCTCATCCGCCATCTCGTGTCATAACAATTCGTAAAACTTTAACCGTCGGGCGCACCCAGGGGCCACGTAACCGAGGGCCTGCATGCTGCGCCCGCATGCGCAGGCCCGCACGCGATGCACAATGCACGGGTGACTGGCTCAGGCAATCTTCAGATGGAAAATCAACGGCGCGGCGCCACGCTACCAACTTCAGTTCCGGTGCAGCTACTTGTCTTGTGGCCCCCTGGCCTATCCGCAGTTCCGCACTTCCACTTTGTCAGCATTACTCTATGATCAACTTGTTGTTGTTGCTGTTGTTGCCACTAATTGCCCGCACATGGGCAGCAGAGATCTGGAAAGTGGAAACAAGGGAGATCAAGGGTATGTAGACCAACATAGCAGGCGCGGGAATAAACTTAACTCAACTCAACTCAACTCAACTCAACTCATGGCAGGCGCAATCTGCAGGCTGGAGTAGGGCACGATCAGAGCGTCTCCGTCCAAGAATCTCTACCGACCATGCAAATGAATGAATCCTCTCCGTAGTCCGTATCATGCACGAGATATTTGAGTTGCCTGACTTGGCAAGTTTATAGGCACGCTCCACGTGTCAGCTCATAGAAATGTGGAAACCATATTTAACACATTTTTACTTCACGGCGCGCACTGCAGACAACAGCCACCGCGCACAAGTTGCAAGTTGCACTGACACGAAGGTCTGAGTTGTGCGAATGCACCGGTTAATTGGGAGGCAGCGTCAGCAATGACGGCCATATCGATCTGTGGATAACGAAGGATGTTTAACTGCAGTGCGTCAATGAGATCGAAGAACAGGTTACGATTTCCAGGCATAAATTAACCCAAGTACAACGCCCGCACCTTGCAGGGAGAATTGCCTATGAACGCAGAATTTGATGGCTTTGAGCATTGAGGCATGATCTAGCCTTATGGCCGTCACGCGCGTTGCGTACTTGAGCATCGTAGCCCTGGTCGTGGCAGCATGGCTCGTTCCTACCGTGCACTGCAAACCATCAAATTCCCATGCCTCGTGGAAAAACGAGTACATGGAAAGAGTTCGGGCTTTCAGGGAAAGTCAGGCCCGCGCCGCTTATACGCCTAAGAAACAGGTACCCACGCATGTGAAACACCATATAAAGCCAGTCAAACCAGTGTACGACCCCAAATACCGTCGGAACTATGTCCCCCATTTTCCAAGGCCTTCGCCCCCCGCGCCCTCGCGGACGCAAGCTGGCGTGCCTTCCTTGACCATCCCGACGGCGGTCACCCTGTCGCATTTTCCTAGCGCGCATGTGGTTCACGGGCTCTCTAGGCTCGGCGTCGCGCCTGCACCGTCTCCGGCGGTATCCCCGGCGCCGGATTCCGCTCTCTGGAGGCAGCTAAGGGACTCGCCGGTTGTACGCCGCGTGCTCCGGCTGTCGGCGCATTTGCACGACGCGATCACGTTGCCGACCGACACGTCACTTTGGAATGGCTCCCATGTAAGTGCAGATGAATACTACATTCAGGACGCCGATCCGGGGGCCCTGAGTTTCTCCTCGGTCCACGCTCCCACTCGTAGCCATAAGCCTGAGGCTTTCTGACCGTTAGCATCTGGATGACCACGGAGAACGGTAAGAACGCTTGAGCTGCCACATTGTAAGCTAGTTGTCAGCATATGTTATTCTTTTCACCCACCAGCACAGGTGCCTTCCACAAACCTTGTCTCGTCCTGCACGTGTTCCTCCTCCTCTCCCTCCCTCCCTTTCTCCCTCTTCACCTGCCACCCCCCCAGCCCCCAGCCCCCCGCAACCGTTTTGCCCCGCAATTTCCGTTTCCCCCCCCGGCATCCTGCCCGTCGCCCCTGCCTCTCTGCGTGCATGTCTCTACCCCTCGATCTTCCCCACACTTGTTTCCCCCCCCCCCCCCCTCCCCCCCTTTTTCCGGCTCGGTACCCTCCTTAAGTCCCTCCTTAGTTTCTACCGGCCTTGCTGTGACTGAACCCTCCCTTGCTACTTCCGCTTAGCCCAGGCGTCGCAGGGGTAGCCCCTCGTGTGAAGGCTTCGTCTTGAAGGGGTCGCCCGACCTTGTCATGCCACCCCCACACTCCATAATTACCTGCCATTGTATGCTTGACCTGCCTCACATAATTACCCGCCATGTTCACCTGCCCGCGTCCGCGCCCCTGCGATGCCCCATCTGGTGTCGGCTGTGACAAGTGGACCCACACATGCCGCGACAAGTGGACACACACATGCGTGACAAGTGGACCCACACATGCCGCGACAAGCAGTATACCCATGTCGCGTTATATGCATCGCGTGCTGCGTGTGTCCTATGTCATATGCATCGCGTGCTGTGTGTGTCCTATGTCATATGCATCGCCTGCTGTGTGTGTCCTATGTCATATGCATCGCGTGCTGCGTGTGTCCTATGTTATATGCATCGCGTGCTGCGTGTGTCCTATGTTATATGCATCGCGTGCTGCGTGTGTCCTATGTTATATGCATCCTATGTTACATGTATCATGTGTTTTATGTATCGTATGCTAAATACAAATGCCCTCCCACCCCACCCCAGGTCTTCATCATCAACCGCGGAGGCGACAAGGGCCGCGTGACCAACCTTGCCCGTTCCCTCGACCGCGTCCAGCTCCCCTACACGCTGGCGTCCGCAGTGCACAAACGTGACGAACGCCAGCTGATAGGCCCCTACGCCCGCATCATCGGCCAGCGCTTCATATCGCGCCACCTGTCGGGCCCTTCCTCCTCCTCCACCCACAGCATTTTGGGGGGTATTGGCGGTGGCCTAGCCTTTGCGCGCTCCGTGCTCACCGGTCAGCACCATGGAGTTGGCAACGACAGAGGAGGGGGAGGAGGGGGGGTGAAGAGCGGAGGTGGTGGTGGTGGGGATTCTTCCTGGGGCGGGGGCGAGGGGGCCCCCAGCCAGGGACCCCAGCATGCAATGCTGGAGCACCTCATCTCCCACGGCGAGGCCTGGGCGCACGTCGTCCAGCAGGGTATCCCGTACGCCCTCATCTTTGACGACGACGCCGACATCAGCGAGGGCCGCTTCCGGGCCGAGTTCGGCCGCACGATGCGTCAGCTGAAGCTGTACCTGTTCCAGCGGGCGGCGCAGGCGGTGCTGTGGGAGGAGCGGGTGGCGTTGATGCATGGTCCAGGGTATGACCTCAGCGCGGCAAGAAGGGGGGGAAGCATGGAGAGGCAGAGGGAATCAACTACTGGCGCCGAGGATGCCCGAAGGGACGGGCATTCGGGTGTCGCAAGCGGACAGAGAGGCGAGAAGATGCTGAAGTGGGGGGAGCATGCTGAGGGGAATGGTCTGGGGGGTGGGGGTGGGGGTGGGAGATCAGGTTCATACGGTCATGTGGGGCCAACTGGGCATGCGGGCCCAAGGGTGCACGCTAGCACGGCAACAGCGAGGCCGAATGGCAATGGACATGTGTCATCTGCGGAGCCCCATGGGCACGTGGGGGTGGCCACGACACGTGCATCGGCGGGGCCACCCCCGGGCCCACCGCGGGAGTCCCCCGGTTTTGACGTGCTCGTTCTGGGCCGGTACGGCCAGGTGGACAAAATGGACCTCCACTCTATCGGCGCCAGGCTGGCGTTCTCGCATCACGGGGCCACGCTTTTCGCGTACCTGGTGCGTTAATACATTCCTTATAGTAGTATACCTTTATATACCGTAATGATTACAATAGATGTATACATTAGAGTAGTATACCTTTATATACCGTAATGATTACAATAGTTGTATACATTAGAGTAGTATACCTTTATATACCGTCATGATTACAATAGTTGTACCACTGCACACAATGCTGTGTGGTGATTTGGGTGAGTTACCAGCCAAAGGAGCTAACCAAACCCCTTCCACCACCCACGCACAAATCACATGCACACAATACACACACACACACACAACACGAACAACACACACACAAACACACACACGCACACCCCACCCACCTGACCAGGTCACCTTGGAGGGCGCCAAGCGCCTGCTCCAGCACATGCACGCCGACGAGGCGGGCCTATCCCGCGTGTTCTGGGGGATGCCAGCACTTCACCGGCTGGTTGCCGACCCCGAACTGGCCACGTTGGACCCCGGGGGAACCTCCGCCTGCGAGCACCGGAGCGCCACGTGGAAGCTCCACATGGAACGTTGCCGGCCCTCTCTCCGCACCTCGATCGCGCCTTACTGCGGGAAGGGCGCCAGCACGTTCTACGTCAAGGGCTCCCCGGACGACCCCACCCTACCCCATCCTTCAAATCCTCCCCCCCCGCATGGCAAGGGGGGCAAAGCGGGGACAGCTCTGCCCGCAGGGACTGCCGGAAGGGCCATTCCGGTGGCGGCAGAAGCCGTGCGCGCGGCCGGGGAGGAGCGGGCGTGCGCGCTCGAGCCACCAGGGTCCCTGGGGAACGGCCACGTGGGCACGGTCGTGTTGGGTGCCCCGGCCTTCCCCCTAGAGCCTCGAGGGGGCTCTGATGAAGAACGGGGAAGGGGACTTCCTGGCCATAGCACGGCATCGGGGGAGGACCAGCAGCACAGGATGGTCCCAGCAGGAAAGAAAGATGCATCGCAACCGGGGGACGACACCCATCAGCACAGGGACGACCCAGGGTGCTCGTCGGCGCTGAATTGTATCCTCATGTGCCAGCCAGGGGGTGGAGGGCGCGATGGCGGGGGCGTGCGGGGCGGCGCAGGACACCAGAAGGTTCTTCCGGGGCTCGCAGCGTTTCCGGACGAGGGTCAGGATGATGAGGGTCGTGGTCAGGTGGATGCATCAGGGCGTGGCCGAAAGCCGCCTCTACCTCGGTACGTGCGGGGTGGGGCGGGGTGGGGGCCATCCTCCTCCTCCTCATCACAATCCTCACCATCATCGTCAACGTCACCATCGTTGTCGTCATCGACGTCGCAGGGGGATTCTAATTTGCCATCTGTTTGCGCACGGGAGGCGTGGCTGGCACCCAAATACTTAGCGCCGACCGCACGGTGGGGGTATGCGTATGATGGACAATTCGGGCAACGGTCCGATCCATCATGGCTGCCGGAGCATGATTGCACGACGGTGGGGATGGAAGGCCCAGATGGGGGGTACAGGGATACGGAATCAAGGGTTCAGGGTGGGGGAGGCTGCGGCCACGAAGATGAGGGTGGACGTGTGCGGCCAGGTGGTCAGCCGGGTAAAGAGATTGCGGCGGCTCCGGTGACGGAGGAGCCTGATTGGGCGCGTCTGTTGGAATTAACGCAGGGTGCAACGGTCGCGGGAGCTACCTGGTCCACCCTGCCAGGGGATGGGGTTGATGAGGAGAGAGCAGCAGAGGATGCGTTGGTGGGGAATAAATTGCGGGAAGAGGCGGGGGGGCTTGGGGCAGGTGTGGAGGGGGGGGCGGCGGGGGAATGGGAGCCGGGGACTTGGATGCCGTGGATCAGGGGGTAGTGGCGGACGTGATCAAGCGCTTGAGGGAGGCCGCCACGGCGTTCTACGGGGCATCGATGGGGTTGGGGGTTGAAGGTGGGGACCGGGGTGGGGACCGTGTGCGTGCGGGCATGGACGGGAGTCGGTCGGGTGAAAGGGGGGGAGATGGGGGCCGGAAGGAAGAAGGGGAAGGTCCCGGAGGCCGCGATGTGGCAGTGGAGGGAGGGGGGGCGGGAGGGGAGGGCGACGCACAGGGAGAAGAAGAAGGGGGAGGGGGGGGGGGGGGGGGGGGGGTCTGGTGGTGAGGTAAAAGATGCGGTCAGGGGTGGAAGTGGTAAGGTCGGAGATGGGGATGGTAGGGAGGAGGGTGAGGGGATGCTCACCAGGGATGATTCAGGGGAGGGGTCCGAGGGGGGCCGGTCTGGGGAAGGCGAGGTCGAGGAGAGGGTGGAGTCGGAGGGAACCGGCGCAGGGGAAGTAGGACGGGGGGAGGAAGGGGGAGTCGATGCGGGAAAGGGCAAAGACGGAGTAGAGGAAGGGGGGAAGGCTGTGGAAGTTGACCGAGGCGGAGGGGAGAAGAGCGAGGAGGAGCGGGAGGAGGGAGCTGAGTCTGGCGGAGATCCGAGGAGCATGGTGGACGATGCATCGCCCAGAGAGGATACCGGCGATAAGACCGGCCATGACGGCGACAAGGTGGTGGATGAGGGCACGAGCGTGGCAGCGGGCGGCAGCCATGGCGGCACGGTACAAATCATCCACCACCACCATCACCACCACCACCACCATTACCACAGGCCCGGCCCTACGGGTCGCGCTGGCAGCCGTGGTGACGATGGGAACGTTTCCGACTCCAGTGGTGACGAGGACCAGAGTTATGACGAGGGCGATGATGCCGAGGGGGCCGATGAGGGTGGGGATGAGGGGCCGGATGACAGCATTGACAGCGACAGCGGCACGGCGGGGGTCACTGAGGCGTCATCATCCTCGCTGACCTTGTCATCCGCCAAGTCATCACATACCCGTCTGCAGCGTACAGCCGCCAGGGGATCAGGCCCAGGGCCATGGGATACTCGGAGGACAGGGGGTACATGGAGGACAGAAGGGGCCAGGCCCAGCAGGCCGCGAATCGCAGGGGGCGGGGGGATCAGGTCATCGACCCGCAGTCAGCCCTCAGCTCCCCGTGTGCGACCCCCGCCTCGCAGAGCCAGCAAGGCCGAGGCTGACAACGATGAGGCGGACAGTGGCAGCCAATCACGCGGCAGCCGGTCGGTATTCCAGGTGCTCAGGGACTCCCTCACGAGGTGGGGGGGGAATAAGGGTGCAATGGGGTCAGCTGCGGCAGCTACTTCACAAAGTGCCGGCGCGAGCGACATGCGGCGGCGGGCGAGCCGTCGACTGGCCACGGTGGACGAGCTGGCGTACTCGGACGTCGCCACCTGGCACCAGCAGCTGCCTGAGCGCATCGAAAAGTGGCGAGAGGTGTACATGGTCGCGTTGGAGCGGTCGCCAGAGCGGGGGTTGAAGACGTCCAAGCGGATCCGTGAGGCTGGGTTTGAGGGCATCACGCTGGGGGTGGCGGTGGACGGAAAGGATGGATCCCAGTTTCTGCAGTACGAGGACGCAGGGATGCTGCCGAGCGATCACAAGTCATCGGTGGGTTTGTTTGTTAGCTTTTCGAATATACATGAATGATTGAGACAGAGTCAGGTGTTGATAGGTAAACGACTTGTTAGCCAGAAGGCGTGGATAGGTTTCGTTTCTTTTTCTCAACTGAGGTTCATTGCTACATGTAGATTCAGACGATCCATGGCAAAGTTTCTACCCATCACAAGCCATTAATGGGTTGAGTTCGCGCTAGTAGGTCGCTGGCTTTGTTGTGCATTGTGCAAGGTCTCATGAAACAATGTGATAGCATGGAAAGCCTGAATGGCCCGCGAGTCCTCGGAGGTAAGGCCGGTCGTTGTAATAAGTCAAAGTAGACAGGACCAACATAAAGTTGACGTATTACTATAAAAAAGAAGGATGTGCGCCCAGCAACGTGTTTGACAGCTCGTAAGGATCGCTAAGGTACACACAACTCGACGGACATACAACATGATCATCAATACACACCATCAACAGAAAACCAGGTTCATCACCAGTGTTGTTCAGAAACTTGGCGCCCAGATAGCTGGCATGGTGAAGCTACGGAAAGAAGCCCTGGCCTCCCCATAACCGCCATTTTGTTCTTTCCTTGATGATCATGTTGGCTTTGTTATCTATATTACCTTCATTCTTTATTATTATATTATACATCTTTGTTATATATTATCTTCGTTATATATTACCTTAGTTACATATTACCTTTGTTATATATTATCTTTGTTATATATTACCTTCGTTTTATATTATCTTCGTTATATATTATCTTCGTTACATATTACTTCGTTATATATTATCTTAGTTACATATTACCTTCGTTATATATTACTTCGTTATGTATTATCTTCGTTCTTTATTACCTTCGTTATATATTATCTTTGTTGCATATTATCTTCGTTATATATTAACTTCGTTACATATTATCTTCGTTACATATTACCTTCGTTATGTATTATCTTCGTTATCTACATTATCTTGTGTATGCCATGCGCGTGCGGGTGGATACTCGCAGGTACGAGGTGACACGATGAGTGCGGGCGAGCTGGGCTGCATGGGCTCTCACTTCGGCATCTGGATGGACATGGTGGCGCGCCGGGTGCCATACGCGGTGGTGAGCGAGCTTGGGACTATCGACTCACTTAATCCAGGCAGTCAGTTCGGTCGTTCGTTCGGTCGTTCGTTTGGTGGTTCACTCGTTCGTTCGGTCGGTGGGTGGGTCAGTCGGTCGGTCGGTCGGTCGGTCGGTCGATCGGTCGGTCGGTCGGTCGGTCGGTCGGTCGGTCGGTCGGTCGGTCGGTCGGTCGGTCGGTCGGTCGGTCGGTCGGTCGGTCGGTCGGTCGGTCGGTCGGTCGGTCGGTCGGTCGGTCGGTCGGTCGTCGGTCGGTCGGTCGGTCGGTCGGTCGGTCGGTCGGTCGGTCGGTCGGTCGGTCGGTCGGTCGGTCGGTCGGTCGGTCGGTCGGTCGGTCGGTCGGTCGGTCGGTCGGTCGGTCGGTCGGTCGGTCGGTCGGTCGGTCGGTCGGTCGGTCGGTTGGTTGGTCGGTTGGTCGGTCGGTCGGTTGGTCGGTCGGTCGGTTGGTCGGTTGGTCGGTCGGTCGGTCCTTTGTTCGTTCGTTCTTTCCTTCCCCCGTCCATTCGTTCATGCATGCATTCATTCTCTTCGTTCATTCCTTTGCTAAGCGGCGGGGTGAGAAGGTGGTGAGCTCCCTTGACAACTAGGCTGTTATGCATTAGGGTGTGATGATGAGGAGGATATCCATGCTCCACCCCAGCTATTACCAAAACCGCTGGCATCCGGAACCTTGCAGACATGAGCATACTGAAGGCCCAAAGTCCCTTGTTTCATGTAAGGTAATTGGTGCATTTTGTCCCTTTGCGAACAAGATGCAAGTCTATGTGCTGGCGGTGGAGCGCTTGATCAGGCGTGAGACCTGATGATGACCATTCTGCAGCTGACTGCTGACAAGAATTTGTCGTTTAAGGGCGCTTGGCAAGTTGAGAAACTGGAATGGAGGAGTGTGGTGCCGAGTGCCAGCTCAACAGAGCGCATGATTCCAGGATCCGTTTGCCCCATGGCGCCGCAGGAGATCCTTTCGCCTACGTCAGACAGCTGAGGCAAATAGCTGAGGTCCAACCATTGCTTCGTTGATGTTTTACACTCACCATGGCCCCGCCGTATGTATTGTCATTGTGGTTGTTTTCTCCTGTTGCTTGTGCAACCAAACACTGTGGTGGTTGTTTTCCCCGTGTACAATTCCATGTCTCAACGCCACTGACCCATCTCAACCGTGCCACCCTGCGCTGCGCAGGTGTTTGAAGATGACGTCATGTTCCCGTCCGATTTCAGGGCAAAGTTTGAGAAGGGGTTGGAGGAGCTCAACGACATGCTACGGGGTGAGCGCTGCCAGCAGCAATCATGCGTACCTGGCCTTGGTCTTGCTCTAAGTGGCCTTGCGCCCCTGAGGTGATTGAGATGTTGCCAGGTGAGGATGTTGCGAGGTGAGGGCCGCCAGCACTACTCATTCTTCGAGTGCTACTGATCATGTGCTAAGTGGTCGTGTACTTCGGGGTTTTGAGCTTCTAAGCTGTTCACTTCCCGCGGAGCAGGGAAAAGGATGCTTGCGACCTTAGCTGATTCGCTAGTTTTCATCCTACATCCACCCACAGAGAAGGAGAAGCACACGGCTGGGTACCTGGTGCATCGCTTCACGGCGTATGTCGCAGCCCATCGTGTTTTCTGTCTTTCAGATACGCTACTGTACTGGCTCTATGGCCACACACCCAAAGAGAAGCCAACGCACACACCCCATCGTCTTATTCCTTGCATTTGTTACCGTGTGAGATGATATCCTCCCGTTGCTCACACCCACAGAGAAGCAAATGCACATGGACGTGTGCCTGATGCACCGCTTCGGCACGTACACGTCGAGCCTGGAGGTGCCTACCCTGTTTCGTGACCGCGACAGCTCGGTGGTTTCGTCCAACCTCGCGTGGGGAAGCGCCGCGTGAGTGCCCTAACCCTTATTTCTCCGTGGTGTAACGTGGGACAGTGTTGCCTCAATAAATATACCCCTTTGATGGCCTGACTACAACTACATCGCCGTGGGGCAGCGCCGCGTGAGTCATTTGGTTTGATAGGTATATTTTCCATTGAAGGGGACAGGACATACCTAAAGTATACTTTCCATTTAATAATATATGTTCTGTGGAACAACCGCTGCATGCAAGCTCACAAGCTGTCAATACGTACACAAGCTGGCGCCGCGTGAGTAGCTTATTTGATTGGTGCACTTACCATTGAATTGTATATCTGTCATGGAGCTACTGCTGCGTGCAAGCTCACGGGTGGCAGCGCCGCGTGAGCATCCTCACATCTGATTATCGCAATGTACATGCAAACAAGTTCATACCTGCCATTTCGTCCATTCACGCGCCTCCATAGGGAGAGTCCCAGGGCAAACATTTGAGAAGGTACCTTTGATCCCTGATCGATGCACGACAATCCCTTATTCACGGGGTTACTACCGAGATTCTGAGAAGGTACCTTTGACCACTGATCGATGCACGACAATCCCTTATTCACGGGGTTACTACCGAGATTCTGAGAAGGTACCTTTGACCACTGATCGATGCACGACAATCCCTTATTCACGGGGTTACTACCGAGATTTAGAGAAGGTACCTTTGATCTCTGATCGATGCACAACAAGAAGGGGACAGGGACCACCGCCTTGAAGGTTAGACCATAACGATTGGGTTCTCTTTCTCCTCCGACCCTGCGTGGGGCAATGCTGCTTGAGTATACCCTCGCTGTTAACCTGCTGTTTACCTGCTGTTTACCAGTTTACCTGCTGATTATTATATGTTACTATAGTGACATTGATTAATTAATAAGCACGTGACTGCGTCACGTGGGTGCCAACACAGAGTTAAGGAACCTTCAACCTCTATACACAACGAGAAGGAGGGAGGGCGCCCTAGCTTCTCTCACTGCCTAGCTTCTCTCATAGTGACATACCTCAGAATTTCTGTCCAAGCTCGCATGGGGCTGTGCCGCTTGAGTACCGTCCCACGGCTGTTGCTACCCTTGCGCTTACCAGTAGCTCGCCATAGTGAGATGGCGATCTCATCCAATCCAGTGTTTACAATGTGCTTGGTTTCGGGTAACACATCTCATGTTACAATTTAGTGAAACCACATCCCAGCGCAAAGTCTAGACTGTCAGCTGAGTCCAGAAAACGGTTAGGCTCACCGCCGTCCCCCTCCCCCTTTGTAAAAAACATCCCCAACAATAGGGAGGGGGGTGACCTGTGCCAGAAATATATATTTTCAATTTTTTTTCTAACATCTAGCGGCAAGTACCCTGACCGTAGTGCACAATATAATACGAGCGTTAGCTCACAAAATGCCACATGGGGGTGGGGGTGGGGGGAGCGCCGTGTGTGTACCCTCGAGGGACTTCCGTCCCCAAAATGTCAGTCCCGGCCCCAAATGGCCACATTTGAAGACTACCCTTGTTGGGGTTTAACACTTGCCACAAGCCACAGTTGTATTTTTGTGCGTTGGTTAGGGCTATCGTGTATACCCAACTCTGTGTCTGTTGTCTTTTTCATGCCTTAATATCCATCTGAATTGGAACCACCAAAAGGACTCGGTTCAGTTGAAGGACTGTCACGTGCGGCCCTGCTTACATATCTGGGTGCGTGCAGGCAACCTTTCATGCCACATGACAGCTTTCCTACATGACCCTTGCACAAACCACCTTGTATACGCTGACTGCCTCGCTGTGAATCTGTGTCGATCATAATATGCATTGCGTTCGTTGCAGATTTTGTGATGTACAGCTGGATTGCCCATGACAGCATGTGCTCTGTCTATAGCCCACTATACATGCTGCCACGTGCGCTCGACTTTGCTAGCGCTGGCTGTGCTGAACCTAATTTTTATAAGCTCACTGTGGCATGTATTCTTCTGGCACGTTGTGACCGTTGGCAGCTATATCATCACACTGCACGGAGCCGCAAGAATGCTTACTGAGGCCAAGATGGATGACCCTGTGGACATGCTCTGGTGGAAAGTTGACAACCTGCGGGTCTTCTCTTTCAAGGAAAACATTGTTTACGATGATAAGAGCATCCCAAGCTCTCTGGGCCACAAGCACATTTGGCGCAGAAAAGTTTGATGAACTTACTTTGGGGGCTAGACGCAGGCATGTAATATTGCGTTCATTGCATATGGAGGTTCTGGCCCCTGGAGAATTAAGCTTTTATACTCTCCCAATAACACTTTGAGCAAGAGCCATTTCTGGGTCTGTGGCGCAATGCATGCTTGGAATCGTCAGATCCCTCATTAATTAATTAATTAAACTCGTGCTCCCGTTGGGGAGTCACGGAGCACCGAAGTGCTTTTAATACCTGTGTGTGCACTACAGGAGAAAGGGCAGAGACCCCCAGTCTCCTTCATGCCAAAGGCATGCCACAGCTGCATTCGGGCGCGCTAGCTAAACGGACACGCTAACGATCCGGCAAACTGTGGGTGCAATAAGCCCCATGTAAGCGTAGCATAACAAGTATAGCGTGGGCAAGTAATCTGATCATAGCCCGGGCGTAGCATGGCTGTACTAGGACTAGGCTAAGGCTATGGCTGGTGGTGTATCGTGCGTTGGCGGCACGTGACTAGGTGTGTTGGCACAGCTAGGCAAACATTCTAGGCATGCATGGCTGCCTTAGCGGCAGTGACTCCAATGGTTACAAGCTAGGGCTATTGCTATTCTAGCCCGCTGGGGGCGTCCACATCTTGTGGTTGATCATCAGGTCCCCGCCCCTCCAGTACACCTTGGGCTTCTGGAGGTCCTGCTTATGGCGGAGGTATTCCGGCCACAGGTCGCGTCGCTGCTGTTGCTGAGCGGGGGTTAGGTCGTCATCCAGCGTCCAGGTGAGGTCGCGTGCAACCGCTTGCGACGAGAGAGGAACCGCTGCTTATCCTCAGGGGAGAGGAAGGTGAGCAGGACTGGTGGGGGATCCGCCTTGTCTTCAGATCCCTAACTTATAGCCGGCCCATGTTAATTAATTAACTACTTATAGCCGGCCCATGTTGTGCGGCCGAAGGAGGTACCTTCGGAGTGCCCGCTGTACGGTGAAGCACCTGCCGCATGCTTGTCAGCACAAAGCTGCAGCTAGGCCCACAGGTGTGCCTGCCCTTCAGTTCGCAGAGAGAGTATATTCTGAGGCATGTGCCGGGGCTCTGCAGTGAGAGAAGGCTGTAGGTGCCCTCCCTCTTTCCAATATGGTGTATTAGAGGTCGATGGCTGGTATTTCATGAAGCAGTCACATAAAAAAAAAAAAAAAATCATAACATGTCTCCGTTGGGAGATCATGTAGCATATTCCTTGATGGATGGGTGGAGTGGAGGAAGCCGCGTAATCAAACTAACCTAACTCTGCTGGCCCAACAGGGGAGAACGGCGATGGGGGATGGGGATGGATGCAGCGGGAGGTGGGGGTGGGGATGGAACGGAGGGGAGGGAAGTGGAGGGAATAGTGCTTTTCATCGCATTGATTTTGTCCTGCAAGGGTAGGATGCGAGCCTGCGCCGCTTGCTCGGGGTATTCGGGGGTGATTGCGCAACGCCGATGCGTAGGTAATCTAGCACTCGTTGGGGTTTACAAATCTGACAGTTGACAGATGAAGTTGTAGCCCGAAATACCGGCACCACCATGTCTATCACCCGACTGCTAGGTCGAGGCATGGGAGTGGAACAGGGGACTCTTTAGGGGGCTGTCCCCGAAGCCTGTTAGCCGCGAGCCGACGAGTAGGGTTGTCTACTTACTGGAACCACCAGGGGCAGCACGCTTCGCACCACGAGACTCACCACGAGACTCTCCACCCGTGGTGTTAATCTGAACACCGTCAAAGAAGGCAGCAAAGCGACCATCGCACTTCAGACGCATCTGCACACGCTTCCCCCCCGGTACGTACCCCTGCCTTTTCTCCAGCAGTCACATGATCGATTCAATTATTTAAATGAAATTGTTAATATCATGAGCACGTGCTGGTTGCCTCGTTGAAAGAGGCCCACGCATGTTGTATTATGCGCAAGATAGATAGAAGCACGCGACCCCAGGTGTCCACGCTGCTCAGATAAACTTGATATCAACAACGCTCGAAGATCTTGTAGAGCTTCTCCAGACAAGCCACCTGCAGCACGATAGCGCAAAAGTCAGATGCACACCGCAGTTATGGTTCAGCATCACAGGTATTCCCTATTGCCATCCACAGCCAACAAGTAATCAAGCTTACCTGACCTTCTGTCCACCAGAAGCACGCACCATGACAGCCGCCGCGAAAACCAATGTAGACACACTCTCGATGAAGACACGCCAAGGCCACCACAGAATGGAGCCATTTTATGGCAAATGCAGTCCACTGTGCTGCCATGCTCGCAGATATGTAAAAAACCTAGAAAGCACCCACCTAGCCATGCCACAGAAGCAAAGAATCATAGATAAGAAAACTCAAACTGGTATCATGCATCCACGATACCGATAAAAAATTTCTCATATCTCTACCGGTTGCGCCGTGCTAGCAAAAATGGAAAGCGGCTACCCTTTTCGCAAGAACGCCATGCTCCATGACATCCTAACACAGGCAACTAGCCGCCGACAAAGGGGTGGTCTTCGACCAGCAGACAGACGGCTAGCTCGATTGTCAGCCTATACACCCACCATCATCGCCACCCACAACCCTTCTGCGGCCCCAATCAATAAATTCAAAGCACCCCTGAAGCACGCGGCTGCATCACGTGCAGCCGCCTACCCACAAACATCCCCCCCACCACCACACCACCACACGTCCACACCCCACCCCACCCTCACCCCACCCCACCCCACCCCACCCCACTCAGCACCAAACAAGCCCACTACAAACAAGTGCGTGAATGTGCTGCCCACCTGCACCACGGTGCCATCGGTCGCCATCGAGATCGGCGGCTTGAGAAAGAGCCTCATCGCGGGGAACAGCACGTACTGCACCACCCAGTCGCGTTCCGCAGACACCTTGCCACCGCCCCGCTGGAGCGTCGCCACGGGCAGCGGCGGCGGCGGCTGCGTGCTGCCCCTGCTTCGTGCTTGGCTCGGATCATGATGGGTGCTGCTACCGCCCGTCACTTGGCCCTGCCGAGCGCATTCCGCTTTTTTACCAGGTATCTGTCCCTCCCCACCCTTCCCAGAGTCACCCTCCCCTGCAGCAGAGCTGCCCGCGGGATCGCCCCGACCGGGGGTCGGGCCATCTCCCGCTGCACCCTCATCCCCGCCCTGCGCTCCTGCGCCTGTCCTATCACCATCATCTCCTTCACCACAGCAGGCGCCCTGGGTGCCGTGCTCGTGATGATGATGATGACTACCTTGGGCAGACACAGCATTCCCCGTCCCCTCCTCGTCTCCCCCTTCCTTGCCCGTCCCCTCCTTGCCCTTCCCTTGCTCGCATTCACCATCCTCGCATTCAACGACCTTGCCCTCCTTGGTGGTCAGCACCGGCTCATCTTGTCCTCGAGGGTCGTGTGGGTCTTTAGCTTGTCCTGGAGGGTCGTCTTCTTGGGAGACGGAGCCACCAGTCTGCACCTCGGCCTCTGCTTGCTCCTCGGGCGGCCGTGGGTGCAGCCCGTAGAACTGGGCCAGCTCGAGCGCAATCGAGTGGAAGCACTCCTTTTCGCTGTCCCAGCACACCTGGGGTGAACAGAGGTCCGTAGGGGTGTCAATAGGGGTCAATAGGGGCCAATAGGGGTCAATAGGGGTCGATAGGGGTCGAATAGGGGGTCAATAGGGGCCAATAGGGCTCAATAGGGGTCAATAGGGGGTCAATAGGGGTCAATAGGGTCAATAGGGGTTAGTAGGGGTCAACAGGGGTCAACAGGGGTCAATAGGGGTCAATACAGGTCAATAACGTAGTGGTCAAAATCACGTGCGACAAATTATTTTGCGACCCCAAAACAAGATGCAACTTTAGGTTTGCAAGGCAAAGCTATTTCCACATGGTAATTGCGACACGGCGCTGTATTTTTACAATGCAATAAAATTACTACATTAATCAATTAATTAATTACTTAATAAGTCTCTTGTCCCCGTTGGGTAACCACGGAGCACTGAATTCCCGAATTTAAGACATAGTGGACGTCTCCCCAAGACGTCAATATGTACATGTATGTCCACAGCTAGTCTAATATATGGGCCTCAAGCAAGGCCTCGAGCTAATCTTGCACGCAAACTATGACTACCATGCTTTCAACATTTCCTAGGACCCACAGTTGGGGGGTCGTAGTTTTTGACAATGTCCGCCCAACGCTGCTTATCCTGCATATACAACCATATCTGAGTAAGAGGGGTTGAGCCAACAGCGTCTTTTCTCTGCATGTCAGCTAAAATCATATCGCGGTTTGTCCAATGTTGGCCACAGCGTCGCCCTAACCCTGGCAGGGCCTGGCCACGTAAGAAGATATCTCTAGGGCTGGCCAGTCCGCAAGGAACCAGCAGGGCCCTCATCTGTATCAAACTTATTAGTACGGGCTAGATGGCCAGCAAACTGTAGTCTACGCTGCCTAATAATTTCAGACACACGGGACATCCCATCATACAACGCCGCCAAGTGGCGGTGTTCGCCGTGCTTCACCCCCAAGATATACTTAAGGATCCTAGGAACCGTTCCATTCCATCTGGAGTCTAGATGTTCAGTGAGAGTCCAGGCTTCCGCCCCATAGGTCAGAATAGTATGAACACTGAAGATCCTTGGAAAGCTCCCGTTTCCGGCCAACGAACAGGTTCTTGGCGTGCCACACTCTGTCTAACTTACGCAAAGCCGTCCACACATGACCTATGCATGTGTCGATGTCATCCTTGGTGCTAGGAAAAAATTAGTAGATAGTCTAGTAGACAAGCACAGTGGCATGCGAACTAGAGTTTGCGAGCCAAAACTAGGCAGATTAATAGAACTTTGTGGGGTCGATTCGCAAAATATTTGCCGCAAAGTGATTTTGACCACTGTGGCAGCGGTCAAATACAAAACAGAGAGCATACGGCCCGCGCACAAATAGATTACAGTGCCCTTATCGCTGTCCAGGCATAGCTGGACCAATAGATGGCGGCCACAGGGCCAATGGAGGCAATGGGGTAGACTGGGGGCAACACTGGCAGTACAGAACAGATGCCACGGACAGATCAAGGATATGTAGGATCTACGGGCCGACCAGCGAAATACGAGACGGCCCTTGGGTTATAAAGAGCTGCCAGGGAAGTCAGATAGAGCCCACGGATCCAAAACATCCTTTCCTTGCTCCACGGCGCAGCAGCTGAAACCATAATCACATGCAGTTGTCCATGATCCACTCTTGCTCGGCCACACGGGTAGCCATTCAAACGACCTAACCCTTGAATCCTGCGAGCCAAACGGCTGACTGGGCCAGACCTTGTCCCTGGAGCCACCACGAACTGTGGCGGCGGCCCAGGCGTTACCTCTTCACGACGTGCGGCAGCATAAACTGTGTGTGACGTTCCAGCGCGTACCTCGTTGCCGAGCGCGAGCATAAACTGCGGCAGCCGGCCCAGGTCGGGCAAGTACTGCTCGAGGATCACGGGCAGCGTGGTCAGCATCCCGTCCGGCGTGAGCGTGATGGTGAAGTACTCCTGCAGCAGCTCTGCCTTCTGGAGCAAGAGCTGGGTGGTGACCTGGGGAGGGGGGAGGGGGGGAAAAAGGAAGGGGGGGGGGGTAGGAAGGGGTTGGGGTAGGAAGGGAAAGGGCAGCAAGCAGGGCAGGGTAAGAGGGAAGAGGGTGGGATTAGAAGGAGGGGCGTGTGGTAAGAAGGAAGGGGCGGGGTAAGAAGGGGGGGGAGGGGGTATGAAGGAAGGGAAACGTTTCACAACATCCCCAATCTCACCCCTGTTTTCGGCAATGTCCCCACTCCCCCCCCCCTTCCCATTCACCCCCCTAAAAGACATTCCACAAACCCCTCACCTCAGCAAAGTCCTCATCGCCTTCCACATGAGAACACTCACATTCGAGATCTCCCCTCCTCTTCCACACAAACCTAAAACCCTGCACCTGTACAATCTCCTCCAACCCAACCCCGATTGCCAATCATCACATCCCATGCACCTCCATGCATGATTACCCCACACACAACTTGGCAATCTCCCCAGCCCCCCACCCCCCACCCCCTAAACAAAACCACGAACCTCTCATCTCCGCAATCTTCTAAATGCCGCCCCCCCCCTCGCCCTGTCCTTTTACCTCCTCCCCTTACCTTCTTTAGTTCCACCCATTTATGGCATGGGTGTCCTCCTCACTTCGGCAATTTATTTCCACCCAATCCCACCAGACCCACCTCCACCCGCCAAAACCAAAAACTTTCACCCCGGCGACCTCCTCATAAGTGCAACTTCAACCGCCGAAAGGATCCATCTCTCACCTCGGCAATCTCCTCTTGAGTGATACTCCAACCGCCAAAATTATCGCACTTCTCACCTCGGCGATCTCCTCCTTGCCGCCATCCGACGGGTCCCAGTTGCCCACCACCTCCTCCGCGTCCAGCGCGAGCACCAACAGCTCCCGCACGTTGGCCGGCTCGCTCAGCGCCAGCGGGGGGAACTGGGAGAACCGGCGGAGCACCTGCTGGTAGACTAGCTCCTGGCTGCAAGCGGGATTCAAAATATGGGCAAATGAAAGGCACAGAGAGGCATAGAAAAGGCACTAATTACAGCCTTTCGACCAGCTCCTGGCTGCAAGCGATATTCAAACCGTGGGCATATAAAAGGTACAGAGAGGCAACTAAAATCCATGAAGATTAGAGCATGTAGACCAGCTCCTGGCAGCAAGTGGTACAGTATGGTTAGCAGGTAGTGCCAATAACAATGAAAGAGACAATTGTATGCAGGTAGACCAGCTCCTTGCTGCAAGGGACAGAAAGAGGCGCGAATAGCAACAGACACTAGTTATTTTATCACATTCACTGGTAAACCAGCTCCTTGCTGCAAGGGACAGAAAGAGGCGCGAATAGCAACAGACACTAGTTATTTTATCACATTCATTGGTAAACCAGCTCCCAACTGCGGGAATGGGATAATATCAGGACTGTATAGTAGGACAATAATCTGGCACAAACGGGAGTAGAAATGTGTGCAGAGTACATCAGCCCTGCCTGCCTGCATCAGCACTAAGGCAGGATCACCAGCCTAAGCACTACTGCCTGCATCCCTGCATTCCAACCGAGGCATCATCACTACTGCATGCATTCCAACCGAGGCATCATCACTACTGCATGCATTCCAACCGAAGCATCATCACTACTGCATGCATCCTTGCGTTCCAACCAACGCATCATCGCCGCACCTATCACAACACCTGAGCGCGACAACGTTGCATGCAGCACGTGGGCGGCTAGCATGGCACCTGTCAACATGTCACTGCTACTTGCGAAGTCACAATACCTGAGTGCGGGCAACGCTGCGCATGAGGGCTTGCATCCTGGCACCTCCACAGAGGCATCATAACAATCACGCTTGAGAGCGCGTACGCAGCTCGCCAAGCTACTACTGGCATCCTTGCATTCTCTTGACATTTGCACCTAGCCGCCTAGTGTTGCATTGAGCATTAGCACTTAGCTGCCTAGTGCACACAAGTGCTTGCTTGCAAATTCACGACACCTGAGCGCGAGCACGTTCCCCAAGAGCGCTCCCATCCTGTGATTCGCATCACGGGATTCTTCCCACCTGAGCACGAGCAAATTGCCTACAAGCAGCCTCCTTGGCCAGCGAGGGCAGAGGGCAGAAAGTAAGGATAGCAACCAAAATGGGACGCTACTGCATGCGTAGTCACCCTACCGGAGCGCGGGCCCACAAGTGCCCGCAAGCGCCTGCATCCGTTTACAGTATACCTGCGCACACACGCCCTTGCATGCTCACCCTACCTGAGCGCGAGCATCGTTGCCCACACATACCCACAGGCGCCGACATCCTCGCGTCCTCTCATGTTACCTACCTGAGCGCGAGCACGTTGCCCACAAATAGCTTGGTGCCATGCTGGAACGCAACAAATGTGTCGTCCACCACGCCCACAAACACGTGCTTCTGCACAACCTCAGTCAGGCCTGCATGACACAAACAGGGAGCAAGGGGGGGGGAATCAAATAGCGAGGGAGCAAAGATGAAGCAAATACAAGTACAGACGTACTTCTGGACAACCTTGGTCAGCCCTGCACGATGAAAAGAGGGAGCAAGGAGGGGGGAACCGAAGAAAGGGCAAACAATTCGTTCACAAATAACTTTTATTACCAGCACAGCTAATATCAGGTAGAAGCAGTATCTGGAACGGTACAGGCCGATGACGTCATCACCATGTGTTTTTCCAGGACAGCTGGCAGCACCTGTTTGTGGCAGTCCTACGGCTTCGCAAGGCTACCCCTTTTCTTAGCACGATATCTCAGTGGGTAGCCGCGATTACCAGTAACTTTGCAGTGCCCCATTTGAAAAATATTTCTACGGACGAAATGCCCTGATCAACATATCTCGTTGGGTGGCCAGCTGGCCGCGTCTAGGGGCCGCCGGCATTACCGCTACTTATTCCTGAATTGTAGAACATGACGGACTATTTTCCAGCACGGCACCCTACCTCGGTGGGTGGCCGCGTCCACGGCCGCCAGCAGCTCCTGTATGCTGGTCAGGTCGCAAGCGCGCAGGGGACCCAAGGACTTGCGCTGACGCACGCGCCTGCGCACGAGCCAGCCAGGCAATGTTCCATGCAGATTGTAATTCAATAGCTGACGTCATACTACAGCTGATGCTGCAAGTACGCGGTGTTTAATGTGAATGCCGGATGATGACCATGCAGGGTTGGGCATCGGGTCGGCATGAGGGAAACGTCAAGCAGGATGCCACATGCATAGGAATACACGCATAGGAGGGAAAAGTCAAGCAGGATGCCACACGCACAGGACTACACGCATAGGAGGGAAAAGTCAAGCAGGATGCCGCACGCACAGGAATACACGCATAGGAGGGAAAAGTCAAGCAGGATGACACATGCACAGGAATACACGCATAGGAGGGAAAAGTCAAGCAGGATGACACATGCACAGGACTAAACGCATAGGAGGGAAAAGTCAAGCAGGATGACACATGCACAGGAATACACGCATAGGAGGGAAAAGTCAAGCAGGATGACACATGCACAGGAATACACGCATAGGAGGGAAAAGTCAAGCAGGATAACACATGCACAGGAATACACGCATAGGAGGGAAAAGTCAAGCAGGATAACACATGCACAGGAATACACGCATAGGAGGGAAAAGTCAAGCAGGATGACACATGCACAGGAATACACGCATAGGAGGGAAACGTCAAGCAGGATGACACATGCACAGGAATACCCGCATGGGAACTATAGGTGGTTGTCGTATTCAAGTTGGGGCATAAGGACTAAGCGCATAGGAGTAGGCGCGCATAGACATGACACAGGGGTAGGCCCGCATCGACTGCCAGTAACACGCGGACTTCTATGTGTGCCTTGGCGGCATATGGGCATAAGTATGTGCATGGGCTGCATATGGGACTAAGTGCAATATAACGGACTGACTTCTGATGCATACAGCCGGTGATGCCCCTAACAACAACGGACTGAGACGAAAACGAGCACAGCCACCTACCAGCCTCGGCAGTCACCTAAACAACCACCACCGCTAAACAACCGCCCCTACCTGAGCTTGTCGTCGCTGGGTCCCTGGAAGTGGTCCGCAAACGCCTCCAGCTTGCGGGACTTGGCGTCCGTGCGCACGAGCTTGTACTCCAGAGTCTTCTGGGACATGCCGGCCGGCTTGGTAGGAGCTGCCGGCATTATTTATCATTGTATCACGGCAATAAAATAATATATTGATAGAATCACATCGGGCCCGCATGATTCGGCCATCGCAATAGGCTGGCCCGATTGGCCCTTGACAGTAGGCCGGCAGTCCGGCACAACTAGGCCATCGCATAGGCCAGCATATTCACATATCGTGTTCCCCATGGCGATGATACAGGGGTGCGCGTGTCAAGTCACCGATGCCCGCCTATGGCACCGTTCAAGCACTGAAAGAAGATCAGAAAACAAGAACCAGTTAAGTTGCAATGCCAGCACAAGCAGATGCCCAACGGCACGTCGAATGCAAGGCTAGTTCGAGCTTCAGCGCCAGCACAGGCACAGACCGGAAAGCAGGCAAGCGGGAAAAAATTGCCTCTTCCCAGCCTCATATCTCTGCGGAACAGCCGTGTCCTTGGCTGGTGTCTTCTAGTCCATGTCTTGGTTCTTGTAGATAAACTTAATCACGCTTCAGAACTAAACCTACCAAGCTCAGCATTTCAAAATCGGTTTCGCAAACAACCGATCTTGAGCAAAAACGACAGACAGCTTCTTAATTCACAAAAGGGCACATAGGAGATATGGGCTTAAAAAAGCCAAACACCCTTACAAGCACGCGTAGTCTCAAATGTTGTGTGATGAGGTCTCTTCATGGCAACAAGCATCAGGGAACTGTCGCCTGCATACCTTTCCCGTTCTTTGGCCCCGTGTCATGATTAGATCCCGTCAGCGGCTGGGAAGCGCCAGGGAGCAGTGACTGGAGGGTGCCAGGGTTCCATGCCGAAGGATATTTGTTGCACGCACAGGATGGAAGTGTGCATACGGGGCACGTTTCCACACACACAAATACCCTTGATCAGCGAAACAGAAGAAACGAATACTTGTCCAGCGACTCGTCATAACCACTTCAGAGAGAAACAAAAAGAAAAAAAACTACAATTCTACCATTCTATCAGGGCAGTTTTAACCATTTCAAAACATTGCAGCAGAAACTGCTATGCTGGTGTTTAAAAAAAAGTACCAGCCACGTACCCAACATGCCAATCACCATTCCAACCATGCACCCCACAAATGGCTCATCGCTGCATCGAGAGAGATAAGAACAGCTGCACGGAATAATTTGGCCCCTGAAGCAACTAATCACAAGCATGCACACCACTGCTTCCAGATTCCACAAACTAAGGGAATCTAGCGATGCAAAATAGAAGATTGAATAAGGAGATACAGCCCCTACTTTTGGTATTTTCATGATTGAAGCTCGTCTTAGCTGCTACGCTTCCAACGCCAGACGTAAACATACACAAACGAGAAATGAACGCCCTCGACACAAGTAAAACAGGCATTCAATGCAAAAGCTCAGATCGCCAGCCAACAAAAAGGAATGCTTCCCTTCATATTTGCGACATACTCAAGTCTTCCCAACACTTGAAGACTTGGAAACCCCAAGATACAGAATTCAACATAGCACACTTCAGCAACACAAGGTCGTGCGTCGGGTTCTGCATGCGATGCGTAGTGGAATGAGTTCCTCTTCACATCGTACCCGGAGACGCGCGGCAAGCTAAGTATACAAACAACCACAGCCACCCACGTCGCGTACCACATCACCTAGCTGCGCAGGAAACCGCAACAAGGCGCCTTGCCTACCTGCGTCACAAGTAAAGCAAACAAGGCACCACAACGCCTACCTGCGTCGCGAACGTGCGAGAGGAGTTGCTGTTGAGCAGCGATGCCTCCACCAGCTGCTGCACCGCCTCCACCACCTTCTCGTGGTTGAGGAAATTGACCTGGCCCAGTCATGGTGCCAAGTGCGCATGTCGTCGGCAAGTCCTAGTCAGGAGCCGCATGGCAGAAACGGCACGAGAGACGGGATACGCGCTGCCACCAGCTGCTGCACCGCCTACACCACCTTCTCGGGGATGGTACTCACAGCTACCCTGGCGCGGTGGACCCTGTTCCGTGTTCACCAGCCGTGTACTTAGAATTTTTATAAGCACACACACAGGCTGGTGCACACGGTACTGGGTAATGTACCGATCCGACAGCTCGCGAGGAAAGAAGCATGAGAAGAAGATCTGAGGATATAGCATGGTTTCCCAAGAGTCAGCTGCCCTGGGGAGGCTGTCTTACTTGATCAAAATGGCCTGTCCACACAGCTTACTGCCCTCCCGACCAGCCAGTACCGCGGCTCAACATCTGGCAGAAACGTAACACAGGACCTATCCATGAATAAGCCCACCTCCCTTTTCATCATTGCCCGACGCGTTCAGGATCAGCCCTGTTCTTGGGTGTAGCATCCCTTACCCTAGTACCCGCAGCAAGCAGAGTTTGCCTGGTTGCAGACATCAGAATTGCTACGTCATGAGTTCCAGAATACGATTGCCCCATGCCCACCATACCCTCTATCTCCTATCTACCACACCGTCTATCTAATACACACGCCCCATGCCCACCATACAGGCTATCTCCTCTTACACCCAATTGGCAACCGCACATGTTTCCGATGAAACCCCGATGCTGCCACCAGGATGCAGCACATTGTGCGCTACCATTCCTTTCCCCCTTGAACCCAACGCTCCCCAGACGCCCCCCCCCAGCGTCTCTGTAACGATTTTCTGTTCTCTGACAGTAAAATCCCCCCCAGGGACAGGGTGTCCAGAAGAGATCATCCCAAGGGTGTGTCTTGTACACATGTCACCGGGAGCAGGGTGTCTGGTGGTGCTTATTTCCCACAAGGTAGACATTTCGAGACATTTCCCAAACCTTTCCCTCTTGAACAGAGTGCCGGGCAATGATAATCTCCCACCCACCTCCTTCTTGGTCGGGTGCACGTTGACATCCACCTCGGCGGGCGGGAGTGACAGGGACAGGTACACAAACGGGCGCGCAGCCTTGGGCAGGATGGACGCGTACACCGCCTCCAGCGCCTTCTTTAGTGATGGCGACTCCACCAGTCGGCCTGCATGCACAAGAAGGAACGCATGCCCCACATCACACATATGTCCGGCACGATCAATCACCTCCTCGCGTCATCCCACGACCCCGGCCTTGCTAAAACTGCAAAGTTTGAGGAAAGGGTGACAGGGGGCAGACGGCACGTATCTTCTGTGTGCGTGAGTTTGGGCATTCCTAGTTGTAATGAATAGCTACATTTAACACAGGGTTGTACTAGAGGCACACCGCCGTGGGATCCCTGGGAACAGTGGAGACATGCATGAGCGAGGTTTTGCATGCATTGTGAAGCACTAGATGGCTGCTTAGGCCGAAACATGATGTATAGCACAATATGATAGCACGCTTAACGCAAATGCAGGCTAAGCAAAGCATGTGGATGTGACAAAAAGTCAGTCTAGGGACAGCCTCTACACTGCTCGGTAATCGGTAATCCATAACTGTTAATGCACCGATGTGCAAGAGGTGCCTGGTATTTCCAGGCATAGCGCAAACACCTCACAGCGAGATTTTGCAAGCATACCCCATCAACACCAGCCTCCGCTGCACATCCGCAACACCGTACCGTTGATGAAAAGAATGAATGTTGTCTTCTTGGCGACATAGTTCGCATTGGAGATAAGGCCATCCAGGTCCAGCGTAAAATCGCCATCATCGCCATCCTCGAGCCCCTCGCGCTCCTTCCCTTCCAGGCCTCCCGCTGCCGTGGAGGAGCGCGCGCGCTTGCTCAGGGTGATGGAGATGAGGTTGCGCGCCACCTGGTTGCCGTACACCTGGCGGATGCTGTCCAGGTGGCTCTTGCACGCGCTAGTGTGTATGTCCGCGCCCGACTCCCCTTGCTACAAGCACATTGAAGTACCACATGAATGAAGTACCACAGTAATGAAATACCACAGTCAGTAATGACGTACCACAGTAATGAAATACCACAGTAAGTCACGAAATACCACAGTAATGAAGTAAAACAGTAATGAAGTAACACCAGCGGCGTCAAGGGGTGAACTACGAATGAACTATCGTCAGAATGATATACGATTACACAACGATACGACCAGCAGGGTGGACCATTCAAGGCATGGAGTGCGACAAGCATGATGAATGAGATACGATTACAGTACGATACGACCAGCAGGGTGGACCATTCAAGGCATGGAGTGCGACAAGCATGATGAATGAGATACGATTACAGTACGATACGACCAGCAGGGTGGACCATTCAAGGCATGGAGTGCGACAAGCATGATGAACGAGATACGATTACAGTACGATACGACCAGCAGGGTGGACCATTCAAGGCATGGAGTGCGACAAGCATGATGAATGAGATACGATTACAGTACGATACGACCAGCAGGGTGGACCATTCAAGGCATGGAGTGCGACAAGCATGATGAATGAGATACGATTACAAAATCACACGACCAGCAGGGTGGACCATTTAAGGCATGGAGTGCAACAAGCATGATGAATGAGATACGATTACACAACGACACGACCAGCAGGGTGGACCATTCAAAGCATGGAGTGCATCAAACATGATGACAAAATAGTCGGTTCAATGGCAACATACCATGGGCATAGACGTCGTCCAGAAGAAGACGTTGTCCGGAACAAAAGGCAGCGGAAGTGCCAGGGATAGAGTGATTTGGAGAGACAAGCAGCAACCAGGCATGCATATCAACACCTTGCTCGGCCAGTAACGACTAATTCTTCCAATTAGGGCTACACTCCTATCCTCACTGTACTCTTAGGGGGGTCATTGATAAGGGAAAACTATCCCCTCACCTTTTTGAAAGCAAACCACCTTCCTACTTCCTGCCCTGCTCTCCCCCCGCCCCCCCCTCCCCCCCGACTGCCTTCTCGCATGAGACGCAGACCCTGATAAACTTGAACTGTTGGATAGAAAAGACTGCGCCCTGGACTCTTTACCCACTCACCTTTTGCCGAGCCCATCACCCTCCGTAGTCCTCCACCCTCACCGCCCTTCCCCCCCACCTTGATGCAGGAGAAGCTGGCCCCGATACCCCAAATCTGCAGAACCGCACTCTGCTGTCTTGACCCCCTCACCGTATCCAGGCAACAACCTCCCCTGCTCCCTAGCCCCTTGCCCCTCACCTTAATCGCCCTTGCCCCTCACCTTGTTGGGGGAGAAGCATGCCCCTACTATCTCACCTTCTTGCAGGAGAAGCTGACCCCGTTCTTGAACACGGCGTAGCGGCCCATCACGTCCAGGATGCGTGCGTACTCCTCCGAGGGTGCGCGCAGGGCCTTGCGCCGCGTGGGCACGTTGTAGAAGAGGTCCTCTACCTGAAGGCAGGCAGACGATGATAAAAGCCGCACAGCTATCGTTAGCAATAGGCACGATGTAGAACACGTCCTCTACCTGTGTGTTAATCAGTGAGAGACACATGTGCACCATGTGATAGTAAGCCGTGGGCACGTTGCAGACCAAGTCCTCCACCTGCGCGTTAGGAGATAGATAACAATCACCACGTGTGCACAATGAGATAATTATAGAAGATGGATAACAATCCACACACCTGCACAACGTAATGATGATTGACAAGTATGATAATTGATAACATGAGCATGATAATTGATAAGCATGATCATGGATAAGCATGGTAGAGGAGGTTGTCCACCTCCACGAGTGTTAGGTAATGACGCACACGCGTGTACCTCAAGGTAGTTAGTAGTAAGGGATAGGCGCGCTGTATAATGGGTCTTCCACCTGAAGAAAAGGAGGAGGCTTATCGTACCAGCATACCTCGATGCGGAGCAACAGGCAGCTGCTCCTATAGGGTATGGAGGACCCCTATAATCCTGACAGCAGGGCAACGTTCGCCATGTAGTAAAACATGCACTTTGCGCGCTAGAAAGGCGGGTCATGGGGCAAGGAAGCGTGCTAATGGCTGGCCCGTGGATAGTCCTATCGACCGTGTAATTCAATCACCTGAATACATAATGCTAGTTAGACACGGGGTCTAGTTGGGAGCCAGGGGTGTTGACTGCCAGAGAGAGACCAGATCAGTGTCCCTTATCATATTCAAGCACGTTGTCCATGGGTGGGCCCTGATACAGCCACCAAGTCCCCAGCACATCTTTTCGTTCCCAATCAACTTGACTTTTAAACATCAACACCCTCATGTCAACATGCCGAGCATGTAAATAAGTTTACCACCAGCATCCGCGGCCGCATCACGGAAACTCAAGGGCACAAACTTGGCATGGGTTCCAGTGTGGCATCAACCAAGTTTACCATTCTTCTTTATTGCCCCAACTTTACCGCTCACGTACCACCAAGGTCGTGCCCTTGACACCCGCGCATGGGACCGGCCCCGGAGGCAGCATGATGCCGTCCTTGTAGCTCACCCTGGGGAGCGATTGCAGGGACCCCGGGTGTTTTTTACATGCCACCAAGCCAGGCAGTTACAGCTCGCAACATACCTTAGACAAGAGCACCGCTGGATAGCCTCACAGTGTAGTTGAAGCTTCACAAACTGGCTCTCCGCTACCAAGGTTAGCATGCCAACCTACCAGAGATTTCCCAGGGCAGGAGTACAAGCCCTGGGTTGCACCACTCACGCAGCGGCTCCATCGTGTACTACAAGGGGGGGGGATCGTGAAAATGTTGTAAGAAGGAAGTAGCTTGTGTCGCTTCCAGCGGCATGGCAAGCGCAAGGGCCATGTTGCGATCCTGGCACGACATGGTCTCGCAAGTGACACTGGTGCAATGTTGTACTACGATGCAGATAGAATAGGTGGCAAACTAAGGTGGAGTGTGACTAAGATGGAGCCACATAAACAGCCATGAACCACTCCTTGCATGCATTGATTGGGTTGAGACAACAACCATGAAAGAGCAGGCTGAAGCCTGACGCAGCATGCGATAACGGCCCTTCCCTGCTAAGGATTTCCTCTCTTCCAGTTTGCCCATCCAGAGACCTCAAACCACCCCGACGTTACCACCCTGCAAGCGACGGCCGGGTAGACTTCTACCATAAACTAAGATGGCAGTACAGCACCCTAGGTAATGCCCAAGTCAGTGTATTCAACCTTTCCATTTCATTTTCTCAAAGCCGTGGGGGAAAAAAGCAATAGAGCAAAGGTGGCAAGTAACAGACGGCAGACCCATGTATAGAAGTGGCAAATAAGACATTTGTGATAATCCGCTGTTCTTACTAGTGCTTTCGCACGGCCATCACTTTTTGTAGTACCTGTGCCTTGAATGCTCATGTGGGCCCACAGCAAAAGCAGGCTACTCACACAGTCAATGGCTTTACCAAGGGCCTTACTTGACGGTACTGAGGTAGAGCTGTGAATTGTTGACGAGAGGGCTAGCACCAAATCAAGTTACCTTACTCTGATCTCACTGGAACAAAGGGGCAGCAAGAAGGAGTAGTAATGCAGGCCTGCGCCAGATGAAAGAGAAACCAACTTCAGTGTGATGCCTAACAAGGCATTGGCGCCCAATAGAAGCTTGAACGCCAGACTGTGCTACCTGAATCGACCATAGCATAGGACCCACTGAGCCCTCAGGTAAAAAAAATGCAAAGGCCCCTGAAATACCCTGGGACTTGAAGGTATTAACCCACACCAATCACTTCTTCACTCGCTTCTCAGGCCATATACTACAGTCATTACCGCGTTAAGTTGCGTTTCTTAAGGTTGCGTTACCGCGTTAAGTTGCGACGCCGGTAAGCTTGGCGCCGTATACCTCACGGCCCACTTTTCGCAAAGTGTCTGGCCTGAAAAATGGACTTGAGGCGATATTGATGCTGCAGCTGGATCGGGCTTGACGAGAGCTGTCGATTGCGGTATAGAAGTCCGTCAGAGGAGGAGGGGGTGGGCTGCTGGCCTAATTCTACCGTTAAGGTTACGTACCCGCGTTAAGTTGTGTTACCGCGTTAAGTTGCGACGCCAAGTTTTAGGCGGCGATCGTAACTTAACGCGGTAATGACTGTACCAAACACCAAACGTTGTCTTGCTCCTGATTGATTTATAATTGTCATCTTGACATGCATGAAAACGGAAGACGCAATTTATAAACTAAACTAACTTTGGTCCAACCTCTGGATCTCATCTGACCATCATTACCTAGTCAACACTATTTCCATGAATGATCGGCATTTTGCCCCTCACCTGTTGGCATGCGGCGCGCCAACCATCATCGTGGTCACGGACAGGTGTGCGACGAAGCTGATGGACGCAAGCGCTTCACCACGGAAGCCCAGTGTGCTCATGTTCAGCAGGTCACTGTACTCTTGGAGCTTGGACGTGGTGTGCCGCTCGCACAGGATTGGCAGGTCCTCCGCCTGGTGCCGCCAGGGGGATTAGAAGTGACAGAAGGGCAAAACCACCACACATGCAGATGTATGAAAAAAAAAAATCTGACTGGATTACATAACAAGGCTGCGAGCAGGATACCGGGATGCATGCTTGGATGAAAAGGCGGTGGATTTGTTCAAGGCAAGGACGAGTGGTAAATTTCCATTTGCCATGGAGGACAGGATTATTCTTTCTGAGCAATCTGGCATTACCAAAAAAGCTATCCAGGTCACCAGAATCGACAAATATTGTTATTTATCAGTCCAGATTATCACTTCAAAGGATTTTATTCCCACTTGGCAACCACTTTGCTGGCAGACGCCAAGCAGCCACTAGCAGGCGAGAAGATGATCACACAACTTGGTTACCGATATTGCAATTCCATATCAAGCGTCTGCCATGCAAGCATGACAAATCGATTCTTACGAAACGCCCAAAAAATGCCTTTGCTACTATCTACCCTTTCATCATCCCGCATAGGTAGCATTTAAGAAAAGTACATCAAGAGCATCGAGGTCAGCGTGGTATTTTACTGCAACAACAACCTACATGAATTCCATGGCCGTTGTCTTGAATTTGAAGAAGTTTCAAGCCACCGTCTTTCACAGTTACCAAAATTGAGGTGGCTCCAGCATCAATGCTGTTCTCCAGCATTTCCTTGAGTGCCGAAGCGGGCCGTTGGATTACCTCACCAGCTGCAATTCGGTTAACCACAGCCTCGGTTAACCTTTGGATTCTCGGAGGTTCTTGTGATGACATTTTTTTGGAGCCACGGAGTTTGGACTAATGGGTAATTATGTGCAAGCTGTCCCTCTTCGTAGGTCTCTACAACGCAGTTCCACCACACCAGGCGCCTTCGCAACCAGACAGACCATGGCCAAGGGATAAACCGGTTTAAAGTCCACACGAAGAACTACAGAGTGTGCTCATATATAGGTTGATCATGGGAAGGCGGATCGAGTTATGGCCTCTTTGTTGACGCTTGCAATCAATAGACGCTTGCAGCCCTTCTTCAGGGAAAACGCGGGAAATTGCACTAGTCTGCTAAGCAGGAATTTGCTGCGTATTTTATCGCGTATTTTGACAACATGGAAACTCCAGCGCACGGTCACTGTTGTAAAGTTGTAACACGTCAACAACAACTGTAGACCTACAGTCATTCACGCCTTAAGTTGGGTTGAGGTTTTTGAGGGGTCAACCCAACTTCAGGCGTGAAACCAACTGAAGGCGTGAATGATTCTACTAAATTCTACTAATTTGAACTAAACATAATAAAAAATACTACTCTGAACTACTTTGAACAGCGGAATGCCGAAACCCTATTCGACCCAACTCAAGGCGTGAACACGACTTAAGCCAACCCAACTTAAGGCGTGAATGACTGTACTAGGTACGCGTGGCGCCGCGCTTGCCCTCAAGCTTCAACCAAATGATGCTGTCATCCCCGCGTAGACCGACAGTGTTTATGTATGCATGATGCAGCTTGCCTTGCCCTATCGGGCGTCGCCATCGCCCGGCCCTGGGCTACAAGAAATACCAGGGAAATACTACCTACATTGCTCGACACCTGCAACCCGAGCAATCAACCTGTTGGACTTTTGCCATCAAGGCTAGCTCGCGTTCAACTGCCAGGTGCGCTCCGCTGTCCATCCTCGGTTTCAAGGAGCAATTGCAGTATTTATAAAACCCGCGGGTTGCCATCAGTGTGGGCAAGTAGTACCTCCGACTAAGGAGGCTTGTCTTTTCTGGTCGGAGAGAAACAGGTTTGCGCGTTGCCATGGCTGAGTCTGTAAAGCCCAGGGAGGACCCCGTTGCCTATGCTTCGCAGCTCTCTGAGTCCACTCGCGAGAAGTGGGTAGATATTGAGTATGCCAAGCGACTGAGGACAAAGTTGTCCGAGTGCTACATGGTGGAGGGGGTCAATCATCATGACAAGTGCGTGGCCATTGCCAAGGCGTACATGGAACACATCAACAAGCCCAGTTTTGGTTTTGCCAAGCGTCCCGTTCGCCCAGACGCTGGAGAGTCATAACTGTGGATGGCATGCTGGAGTCGGGCTGGTTTTGACGCGCGATGTCCATTGATGCGCCTTTTATCGAGCAATGGAGCACCCCTAGTTTCAGCTGCACATTACTGGGAAGGCCCCAGCAGGCAAACAGGCGAAGGATGCGGCAAGTGACTGTGCCTATCGCTCTGCCGTCCTGAAAGGAAATGGTAGCCAATGCTCAATTCGATGAGTCATGCAACAATGAACAAATTGGTTACCTGGACAGCGGGCGTTGGAGCAATGTGCGTATTGCGATCGTGGATCCTTCTGTGTTCCTGTTGGCTTCACGAGGCATACCCTGCACGTGCCCACCTGGAATCTCAAATTGCCGTTGCACATGGCCATCAAGAAAAGGGCACACTATTACGTGCAACAACCAACTCAAAGCCAAGACCGCCGTATTCAGCCAGTTGCGGCTCAAGGCGTGATATTCAAAGTTACTACAGCAAGGCTGCCTTCCTGTGATCGTCTTTTGTAAGGGTGAGCATTTCGGCCATTCGATGGTGGCTACAGTGAGCCAGCAACGAGGGCAACTAGCACTACATCCAGGATGTACGGTTCTTGAGGATAGACCTAGGAGACAATACATTCATCACGGCCCATTTCTGCATGTGTGGAATCACATGGGGATAGTGTGGTAAGGCACGCACTGGCATTAAGCGTATACCACTTGTTTTGAGAGTTGCAAGTACTTAATGAAAATTGCAAATTACCTATCCTAATGTGTCCATAATTGAACTTTGTGCCTTAAACGAAGGGCTTGGTATAGGAGAGTGGAGCATGGAAGGTTTACTTCTTGTTTTTGCTGCAGGGGAATCGGTGCATATAACGGACCTGTCACTACGACGCGGCCAGGTCCGCGCCGACCAAGGGTCCCGCTGGCCCTCCAGGTCCAGGCGGTCCTCCCGGAGCCGGCAGCACCCCTTAAAAAAGCCGGCGGTCAGGGTCCCCATGGCCCCGAACTCCTCCAAGACAAAGGGCACCACACGGTGGCAGGTGCCCGATGTCGCCATAGGCCGTGAGCTTGGCCTGCTCAGCCTGATCCGCCGTGTAGCCCGCGCCGCCGGCCTGCCCAGGATGCATCCATCTAACAAGCTAACTGGCCCGCCCCGCCAGGAGGCTTCAATGGTCCTCACCTGGGAGGCTCCTGGCCGCGCGCGGGCAGCAAGGTGGCCATAAATGGACCTTTCGCGACATAGGCTAGGTATCGATCCATTGACATGTGCTCTACTACGAAGGACAGGCTCACACCCGGGCGCACATGCAGTCTTCTGGCTTATATCGATCTGTGATCTGGAGGCTGATGCCTCGATCGCAAAGAGAAATGGTAGGAGACGTTATATAATGTGAAGGATCAAGTCGGTGGGGGTGCGCAGTGACGGGTGCATGCATGCATTACCAATTATCATTAAAACAGCAATGAGACAACCAGCGCAGGCCAATTATATCGTTAACTGACATAGCCAATCACTGATTTGGGCTGGCCGGGGCGCCCACAGTTTACCCCCAAATAGAGACATTCACGGATAGCCACCCGGCATTCCATTCCACCACCCATGTTCATGGCCGAGGATCATGTGCTCACATGCATGATCCGCTCAGACAACTGCCCAAGTCCTTCCACAATTTTGGAACGCCATGCATCCAGGAATTTTCACATGGATGAAAGACGCCGTTTTTGTCCCATAAATTCATCGATCAGCTCATATGTATGCATGATCCGCTCAGACAACTGCCCTAGTCCTTCCACAATTTTGGAACGCCATGCGTCCAGGAATAGTTGTCTCACTTAATGTGACGCAGTCTACGTGTTATTAGCATGAATACCTGCACAGATGCACCGCATGCGCATTATCAATCGTGGAGGTACAATTGACTAAGTTTTATATAAAATCCTCATCACACAGCTCCACACAGCTCTCTGGGTGCATGGATGAGCAAGATTTTCTGTTCAACAGCACCAAAGGCAGGTCAATGTACTCTCCTTGACCTCCATTCTCCTTTCCCCTGCATCACATCTGGCCGTGCAAATTTACGGCGGGGGGGGGGGGGGGGGCAGATTGGCGAGGTGCAGATTGCGACAGGTGCTACCGTTTGCCGGCCATACTGCCCCCAACGCGCGGCGACTGCAACCCTGGAAGGGGCCGGTGCGTTGCCGCTGCCAACTAATGCATGAGCTATAGCCACACTATAGCCACACTATACTCCGATTGTATAAATATACTCACATAGCATGATACAAATGTCCCATATGGGCCAAATGGGCCCTTGCGGGTCCATGGGTGCCTGGACTCGCATTATTCAGCACTGGTCACCCCTATTTACCTCTCCTATCAATAGGCTCCATTCAGTAAGGCAACGATAAGCCTTGCTTGTCTTTCCGCCACCGATCGGACCACCACATATGCAATGGGAGTGCCTGCCCAGGGAGATGACAGCACACAGGCAAGCAGGTGACCAAGAAATTGGAAGAACGCGCTCAAGGTACATCTCCAGGCGATCCTCCAAAGGAGATAGGATGAAGAGTGCATCAATTGGTGGACTGTATTGTATCTGCCGCTGTAAACAGGTATTTAAACAGTATCATGGATAGATAGCCACAACCACCCAAGCTACAAGATTGAAACCACAGGTGCCGTGATGGAATCCATAGAACTTTGCTAGTAATGGCATTATTCACAAAGAAGGGAGCAACAGCCAACATGTTCAACACTTACTAGCAACGAACTTACATACCGAGATCAGGTAACTAACCTTTTCCCAGAAAAAACCGCAGTTACTTCGCGAACACCTGCAGGTGGCTAATCCCATCCCGGAGCATCCCATTCGCTTGATCCCAGCTGACTGGCCGACTGTTCATTAATACCAGCACATCGTTTTCCTCTTCCCACAACACATGAGTGACCCACTTCATGCAGGCATTTGACTTCTTTCCAAACCATGATAAATGACACCCCTTTTACCAACCAAACTGGTTAATCA
>RPFO01000104.1:3636033-3653533 GCA_009746045.1 Mesostigma viride | reverse complement strand
GTAGATAAGACGTTGATGATAAAAGTTGACGTATCACTTCAAAGCTCAATAAGGACTTTCGAAGAGCTTAGCACCGGAAAGCCTGGTGGGTGGCAGGTGCTAGGTGCAACATGACGACGTGATGCCATGCCTTCCACTCAAGTGAACACATGGCGAGGTGTAAGGGTGCGGTGGGGGAGCATCGCCATCATCACCAGCACCAGGACGTGATCAGTGCGACAAGTGGCAGGTAGCAAAGGTAGATTAGAGGTGTGTGGCGACAGGTTGGCAGCTTTAGATTATGTGTGTTGGGCGCACGCACACTGACGAGACAATCACTCCCGGCGCCAACGGCATGACAAGCGAGATGGCATGGCATGTCCTGCGAGATGGCTGGTGACTGGTAGAACCGCGTCGCAGGGAAAGCCATCTTATGCTTGAAGCCATCTTATACTTGAAGCCATCGTTATACTTGAAGCCATCTTATACTTGAAGCCATCTTATACTTGAAGCCATCTTATACTTAAAGCCATCTTATACTTGAAGCCATCTCATACTTAAAGCCATCTTATACTTGAAGCCATCTCATACTTGAAGCCATCTGTACAGTGGCTGGATACTGCCTCTCTAGGGCAACGTGAAGCCAAAAATAAGACTGATATTACTAGGACCTTTCTAAGATATAGCAGGATATCAATAAGACGGCAAGAAACGGACATGAAGCTGTCACATGGATTCTGGCCGCACTCAAGAACATTTCACCACTCAAAATAACAGCACTCAAGACTATGTGCCTAAGATATTTTTATTATTACTATAACTAATCAGTAATATCTTTTTTGACGTTTATTATACTAAAGAATTTCTATAAATACCAATAAAAACATGCTCCCACGTATGCATCGGGGAGCCATTTTAGTTTGAAAGGGGTTGAGTCCCACAACCGCCACCACGTAAAGAATGCAGGGAAAGTACAGCCCCACGAATAAAGGAGGTACATTGCCCGCATAGGCGCATACACTGCCCACGGAGGTATGTTCTTCATTAACTAATTACTTGATTAATTGCCCGCAAAAGTCACGTACACACATTCATACTTGGGTATTCAAGAACTACATACATACATACTATATTCACGGATGAAAAGGCTCAAGGAGTGCACACACAAGCCACTCACGTGACATATGCGAGCATGAAATGGGGTCCAGCGGCCAAGAAGCTTGCCTACATGCGGTATGCACACATAAAAAAGGTGTGAGAACCCACAAAAGCTACTCACATGAAGCATGCACGCATTCCATGGGGTCCAGCACACACATCCACACGTAAGCTATTTATGTAACGGATGCAAGCATATAACGGGTGGAGCGCGCACACAGGTGCAAGTCCGTAAGGCATTAACGATATGGTAAGCGCACATGAAGGCTACTTACGTAAGGGATGCAAGCATAAAACGGGTTGAGCGGGCGCGGTCCCGCCGTGTACCCCGCCACCAGCGCGGGCACGATCAGCGCGACAGGTGTCGCCATCACGGCCATGATCGCCAGGTGCTCCTTTGGCAGGCCCTTCTCCTGCAGCTTGAGCACGGTCACGCCATCGGCGGCACCGAACCCGATCCGTGACGTGAGCAGGAACAGCGTGAGCGCTCGCACGGACGGGAGCGATGTCACGTTGAGCATCTCGCGGTAGGCACCTGCGCGAGGGTCAGCCGTATCATGCAGAGACAAAGCAAAGACTATACCATTTGTATTAATGAGGGGGAGTGTGAATTTCGTGGGCTGCGGAACTCGTCAAGACTGCCAACTCGTATGAAATAATTACAGAACTCTCTCGCTGTCTTTGCATTATCGTACACATACAGGCAAAGCCAAGCCAAATACCAAGGCTGATTGCCGCTTGAAATCCCAAGCAGAGACACATGCAATAGAAAGAAAATAATAATAATAGTAATAATAACAAGATTTTGTTGTTGCCGCACATCGAGAGATGCGGCAATGCAACTATCTCGTTGGCCGGTAGGCGAAATCGGCAAAGTATTCACCTCAGCAGTGGCTGCGCTGTGAATGAGCTCTGTTCTATCAAGACAACGTCAGAGTGGTGATGCCCCAGCAAGCATGCATGTATCAGGACCGCGTAGAAGCGAGCCAGCAAGTACGCTGCCAGGCACACGCATGACAACGTGGGTTCAGGAAATGAACTTGAGGAAAATTCAAGTCTGAGAGAAAATGAAAACATCGACAGCCCATCTCCCTGTGATGTTCAGTTGCTGCCATTTTGTGGGGCAACCCCTGGAATAGAGGATGGATTCCGCAATGGAAGTTAAACATGGTACGATGCTTGCATGACTGTAGATATTTTAAAGTGGTATATCCCAGGGGGATGGGGAAATGCAAGGGCAGCGCGAATATCTGAGCCAGGACTGTCCAGGGGCATTCATCAGTCCAGCAAGGGGCATCCCATCAGTCATTGGTCTCATCGTCGTCAACCCGGCGGCATACACTATCCTGTCCTGGTGACACTACACAACACTCCAACCAGATTGCGTGTGTGCGTGTCTGAGTGTGTGAATGCACATGTGTGTGCGCTTATGTGTGCGTGTGTGCATGTGTGTGTATGGAAGACGAGGAGGAGGAGGAGGAGGAGGAGGAGGAGGAGGAGGAGGAGGAGGAGGAGGAGGAGGAGGAGGAGGAGGAGGAGGAGGAGGAGGAGGAGGAGGAGGAGGAGGAGGAGGAGGAGGAGGAGGAGGAGGAGGAGGAGGAGGAGGAGGAGGAGGAGGAGGAGGAGGAGGAGGAGGAGGAGGAGGAGGAGGAGGAGGAGGAGGAGGAGGGGAGCAATCGAGAATGCTCCATACACCCACAAATTATATTTGTGAGTTTGTCCATCTTTTCAAGCTTGCGCACCTGCTATCCTCCACCCTTCTGTCCAGAGCGGCCAGAAGATGCTTGGTTCGCTGAACGCAAACTTGGCAAGAATAACAAGACGATGAAGCAGACAACAACGCTAAAAATGTTGCTTGAAACAACAAACCCATGCCCCAGTCCGCCACCCACCTCTTACACTCAGGAAATGGTGGTGCCCCGGCGCTTCCCGCTCGCTTCCATACATCCCCAGACCGATGCCCCCCCCGCCCCCCCCACCCCCGACCCAACCCCCCACATCCTTGACCCCATCCCCATTATCCCCCCCCTCTTCGTCATCCATAATGCTGGCCGCCGCCCCCTCCTTTGCCCCCGCCCCAACCCCCGCCTGGCTCCATTTCTCCAGCCCCGCCCCCCTGGCGAATCGCGGCCGCCGCTCCGCCTTCAAGGCCGCCACCATGACGGTTGCCAGCAGGAACACCCATCCCCAGAACTTCATGAACGACCCGAGCGAGACCATGCCGACATCAGATGCATCGGTGGACGGCCGCAAGTAGGCGTTGCAGAACTCGGGCGAGTTGAGCGCGATGAAGATGATGAAGGAGACCGTGTACCCGAGCGCCTGGCCAATCACGTTGCAGGTGCTCGAGTAGCCGACGTTGCGGCGGGAGAGCATCGTCAGGCCCCAGCCGTCCACCGCAATGTCCTGCGGGGCGCGGGAAGACAGGAGTGAGGGGGGGGGAAGGGGGGGGGGAAAGGGGGGTAAGGAGGAGGGGGTAAAGTAGGGGGTGTGTAAGGCAGGGGGGGTAAGGAGGGGGGGTAAGGACGGGGGAGTAAAGAGGGGGGGAAGGACGGAGGAAAGGAGAGGTGGGGTGGGGGAGGGAGGGAACATGGTGGGGTTGAAGGTGGTGGGGAGAGTGTGAAAGGCTGGAAGTCAGGGAGGCCTTATTCTATGCATACATGCACACACACAGCCGCTGTCTCTCTCCCTCCCTCCCTCCCTCCCTCCCTCCCTCCCTCCCTCCCTCCCTCCCTCCCTCCCTCCCTCCCTCCCTCCCTCCCTCCCTCCCTCCCTCCCTCCCTCCCTCCTCCCTCCCTCCTCCCTCCCTCCTCCCTCCTCCCTCCCTCCCTCCCTCCCTCCCTCCCTCCCTCCCTCCCTCCCTCCCTCCCTCCTCCCTCCCTCCCTCCCTCCCTCCCTCCCTCCCTCCTCTCCTCCCTCCCTCCTCCTCCCTCCCTCCCTCCCTCCCTCCCTCCCTCCCTCCCTCCCTCCCTCCCTCCTCCCTCCCTCCCTCCCTCCCTCCCTCCCTCCCTCCCTCCCTCCCTCCCTCCCTCCCTCCTCCCTCCCTCCCTCCCTCCCTCCCTCCCTCCCTCCCTCCCTCCTCTCCTCCCTCCCTCCCTCCCTCCCTCCCTCCCTCCCTCCCTCCCTCCCTCCCTCCCTCCCTCCCTCTCTCTCTCTCTCTCTCTCTCTCTCTCTCTCTCTCTCTCTCTCTCTCTCTCTCTCTCTCTCTCTCTCCCCCTCATCCCCCCCCCCCACACCACCACCACCACCACCCACACACACAAACACACAAACACACAAACACACAAACACACACACACAAACACACAAACACACAAACACACAAACATGTACCACCTCGCTGTGAGGACACAGTACACACACCTTTTATGTGTGCATGCCACATGCCGTTTTGCTTCCCAAGCAGGCAACGGCAAGTGACTAGTGACGGCATCAAATTATTTTGCATAATATATTGTGTATTATACACTAATAATAGAATTATGTGTGTAAGTGGTACCAGGTATGCAACTCAAGCAACCTGTGAGGATCTGCCGGGTACACATCTTCCTGTGCAGACAGACTAGCTCCCTACGGTCTGGTATACACCAACCGAAGGGCCCCCATCGTACCTGTGTTGCCATCAGAACGTAGAGGGCTGAGAAGAGGTAAGTCAGCCCGACAACGTCAGGGGTGGTCCCTGGCGACCCCAGCATCTTGTCCACCGAGTCCGCCGAGAGAAGGAGCATGGCCCCTACGACCAGCTGTACGGGGACCAGCCATGACTTGCGCAGGCCGAAGCGTCGGAAGTGGAGGGTGTCCACAATCGGCGCCCACAGAAGCTTCAACGAGAACGGCCAGGACACGAAGGAAAACAGGCTCTGCTGGGCGTATGTCGCTTGGCGATCCTGCAATAGCAACGGGATGCTACCAGCCAACCCCAAGGGTACCCCTTGGAGGGTGTACAGTAAGCCTAGGAGAGCTAGGGAACCGAAGTCGCCGCGCAAATGCCTCCAGGAATCGATTCCAATTCTCTTAACTGCAGGCGCTGTCGGTTCATCTCTTTGAAATTGCGGCCGAGAGGTGCTAGGATGCCGATTAGAAGCGTTCGTAGTAGAACCGGTCACCTCCATCTCATTAGAAGGCGGTGCTCCGCGTCTTTGCGCGGTGTCCACACGGGTGCCGTAGTCAGCGCCACGGCTGACGCGCATCACAACGTTCTAATCCGGCAGGCCTTCGGGCATTGAAGAGATTAACTGCTCCATTATGATACTCCCTATCCGACTTTATTCTCTTATTTTACCTACGATAATAGCGTCAAGTATCGTCGTTGCGATGCTACACCATAGCGAGTACGCCAAGCAGTTTACAAAGCTCATTGCAACTTAAGACATGAAACGGGTTCGGATGAGAAGGTATCTTCGGATTCCGGCCTTTCACGGAGCGTAATTTTGCCAAGGCTGGTTGCAAAGAGAGCGAACAGGCCACCATTATCGGTTGTCAAGTCGAATTCCTGGAATGCAGCGAGCACGTAGGCAGTGGAGGGTAAACTGGCAGTGCGGAGTGCTAATGCTATCAGCGGCCGAAACGGAGATCTTGCCACGGCAGCTGAGCATGTCAGCGCAAAGGTGGGAGGACTTCCCCACAGTTGGGACCACTCATAATAAATATTGAAGATTTTGGGATCTATTTCCCTTTAGCAAGCACATTAACAAGCTGGCAGCTGACAATGCCAAGTGGCAGCCCCTAAAGTCTCAGACGCTGTAGGTAGTCTCAGACGCTGTAGGCTTGCAACGACCCAAAGTCCTTATGAGTCCTAGGAAACTTCGTGGCAAGGGGCAAGGAGAGCACGGAGGGCATAAGGAGGGCCTTGTAGTGGCCTTCGTCGCCACGCAAGGCCGCCATGAGACATGTAGACCTACAAGTCTGGGCGTCTGTGTCTACCGCACCAAAATAATGTGAATAGTACGTTCAAAATCACCAACAAAGCCACCTGGGCATGTCCTTGTGCGAAAAATAATCATGCCTGCCCTATACTACTGCGACTACTGCGACAAACAATTCACGGACAACCCCTTTTCCAGGAAACGACATCTCTCGGGCATAGGTCATAGGCGACAAGTCAAGCTGTGGTACGACTCCTTTCGTGGTAAGTCTAACGCAGCGCATCTTTGTTTCACAAATCACATCCATGCCATGTCTTGGCTTCGTCTTCTGCCCCCCCATTCCGTTCGTAGCACTGACGCCATGTAACTTCCTCCCCCGTGCTTTGCGTGGCTTGGCCTTACATCGTAGAGCAAGAAGCATTGGCAACGTCCGCCACAGAGCACGCGACCATATCCTCCCATGAAGCTGTCGGGACCGAGGCAGCAGATGACGGCAGCCAAGCCGGCCATGGCCGCGGGTTGTTTTCCCATTTGCCGCCGTCACTCCGGCCGCCTCCGGAAGGGGGACATGTGCTTCTCTATGGCTTATCGGAATGGGGCTAGGACAAGTGCATACCTATAAGGATCGCACGGGTACAAGTCTTCGTGTAATGGATTTCTGGCCCGAGGTGAGCGCGGCAGATTGGGTGCCACCCGGCACCATATTTCCTGTTGGTTTCAGGATTCTCTCTTGTTAGGCTGTGACTGCACTCTGGTGATGTAGACGCCAACACGTGCTTGACATTATTGGAGCCGCATGTCCCGAGAATACGTCAGCAGAGAGGTGGCTTTGAAAATGGAGGCCCCTCATGGATTTTCCGCCCTTAAGGAAGGTGGGAAGTGTCCGTTGATCCGATGCTGATGGTGCGACCCCATGAACTTAGCGACCACGCATCTGCTGGAGTTGCCACTCTCAAAATGAGTGGAGCTTATCGCAGGGCGGACCTTACGGATTCTCAACATGCGGACGCGGATGCCTTTTCCAGCCGATACATGTGAAAGATCATGCTGCATGTGCGAGGAAAAACTGCTCAGCGGCCAGCCATGCCGAAGTGCTCGCAAAAATGCATGTATGTTATCGACCGCGCCTGGTTTCTAGGGTCCATGAGGAGAGTGGGGGCAGTGGGGGCAAGGGGGGCAGAGACATGCACCCATCTATCTTCTGATGCACCCATCTATCTTATCCATAGGGGCTAATGCTCCGTGACTCCCCAACGTGGGAGCATGAGTTTAATTAATTAATTAATCCCATCCGCGTGTGTTAATCGCTCAGGATTATGGGAATGAATGTAGGTGGAAACTATTAATTAATTCAGCACGTAGTCCCGCTGGGGAGTCACGGAATATTAACCTCGATGAATGGATCGATGGATGGACAAGCCATCCTACCGGTTCTATTGGATCTGAAGGTGCATGACATCTCTATCGAATGCCTAAACTAGCAAGCCAAGTAAGGGACATGCCATATGTAGCAGGTAGTGCCAGCTGCCCTATAGCTGTCACGCTGGGCGTCCTTCCCATGATGGGAGACGCGCTTCTTCCCCTGCGGGGGGGGCCGGCATAGTCGATCCACTACAACCTGGGCCCAGATGCATGTCCTTGTTCTGCATCCTTTTCCAATATCACGGAGACGCCTAGCTGAGCCCCTCATGTCCTCTACTAGCTGCTCGATATCCTTAATTAAACGTGCGGGCAGCCCTGCGTGTCAGATCGCTGGACCCGTCCCATGTAAGGACGCAAAATATTCCTTGACGCATGGTGTACGCATGAGTTTGATTATGTTAAGATCCTGTTGATTATGTTTAGACCCTGTTGGATAGGACACCCCCGGCCGGGCACGTACATGGGCGCTGAAAAGATCGAACTCCCACACTCCAACATCGCCTGTGCGCCTCACCACATCCTGCAGCGATGACATTCCTTCTTTATTCCATTTTTGTTTTTGTTATTATTATTACTCTTTACTTTTTTTTTTATTGTTCGTATTATTACCTTTTACATTTCTTTCTTTCTTTCTGACGGACGGACGGACGGACGGAAGGACGGACGGACGGATGGATTAATTAATGAATTCTTAGGAAACTGTGGTTCATGGCCTCCCATAAATTAGGGGCACATGATGTGAATTAAATAATGTTAACATTTACACTTTACGTGGTCTACACCGCAGACACGCCATTAGCATAGCACCGACTGCGGACATTGATGGTCACAAAATTGTTATGCAACCCAGGATATCCCACAGCACCCAAAGGGGAGACTTTGTACCATAGAGTTCCCCCTTCTACCCTGCTGATGGTGCTCATTGCAGCAACCACAGTGCGCACGGTTCTAAATACATCTCCTCGGCTTCCTATTTCCGTGGTACGTTGACACAGGAGGCTAATGAGCCTCCATGCTGACCGGTTCATCTGTATGCAGTGTGGCCACTGCACAGTAAAGTGTGGCTCAAGGACTCAACCACAGGGGGGACCCAAGACCATGGCATAAGACCATGTTGTGATGCTCAAAATAGTGCGGGGACCACAGCAGATGGAGCGAGCTGCTCTCATCTGCTCCCAGGTGGGCAGAGCATGTCATCACCGCTGGCAGGGGCAATGGTGGCCATACAGGCTCCCAAACCTGCAGACATCGCCTCCCACAGATATACTCACTCGCCCCATGGCGCCAGGGTTTGTTACTGGCCGCCCTAGCAGACTGGGCCGCCACTACTGTTCCGTAAGCCGGTTATATGCTGCCCTTGCCACATGACTTGAGCTGCCACCAAGATGAATGGGGTACGCATCGCGGAACTCGGCACCATGCAGCAGCCTCGCTCTGCTGGTTCGGGGGACGGCAAAATTTGCGGCACTCGATTCGTCGCACCACCCGCCTGACATTCTCTTGCCAGCGAGCATGTTGTCGCGACAAGTGACGAAAATAGCCGCCGTGGGAAAGCAAACGGTCAGCGCGGACCTCACATGTCTTCTCGAGACTGCTCGGTTAATGCGCATAATGGCAATAGCACCAGCCTCATAGAGAAGCAATCGTTTACGGTACGCTTCTGAAAAGGACGGACAATGCCCGTTGCGGATTTAGACGGCCAGGTTGGTCGGTGGCTTAAGGTTTCGACGACTCCAAAGTGGTCGTTCGTCGTTCCCGCAGCCAGCCATACTGTGCGCGGAATACCAAGTAATTTCTTGGTAACAGGATGAGCTGGAAGGCTGGAACTGGGGAGCGGGTGCTCTTGATACGTTCGCTCTTGTTTCGTGAGCATCGGACCTGCTGGACATGTGCTGGCCGTAAGATGGTGGAGTATGCAGGGAAAGAACTGCGGCAAACCGCAGTGCATCGAAGCTGTTTAGACCCCTAGGTGAGTCAGGATTTTGCATGACTAGGCAGGCGCGCCCGGGAATAGCCCACGGCGCAGCTGTCCGGGTCATAAACTCGCCCGTCATTCGAGGGTTGTAGGAGTGGCTGGGTACAGTGCAGAACGCTGTTTTTGCGACAGAGAACCCGGTGACGAGTACGAGCACAGCAGGCAAACAGATTAACCGAGTATAACAAGCAATTTATTCTCTAATACAAACACTTGATAGCGTCAGGACGGCTATGGCGCTTGAGTGGACCGATGAGCTGAGTTCATCGAGTGCGTCATTCGGACGTGGTTCGGTTTTCACAACTTGGCCACGCGCGGCCAGCCAGCCAAAAAAAGACTGCCGGGTGGCGGGATTCGGCGTGGGAAGTCCCCTTCTAGTTTCGACTCATCGAATCGCTGCTTACGCACGAGGATGCTGCCACGTGCATCCCATGTTCTACGCGGCACCATCTGCTTGCTCACGCATTCCCAACGTTCCGCGAGAAGGCCGCGGGGATCTCTGTATGTACCCGTCCGGCCACAGCAGATTCACGCCGCCGTTATCTCCGAGGGCTGGCATCATACAGTAAGGCTGCGCTTCAACAACGACCGTGGCCGGTCATCGGGAACTAGGGAATCCCTAGTATTGGTCAATGAATCGCTTTATCTATAAACCACAGTAACAGTGTCAGGGCGACGGTTTGCATGACTGTTGCTGTGTTGCATGTCTTGCCGATCGTGGAGGCTCGCGCAGCACAGCACGCGGGAAGCATCTACCAATCGGCGTTGCCCAGCAGTCAGACTCCAAACCTGATTCCAATTAAACCCACCTCGCACCCTGCTCACACGCGGGAATGAACTTTTTCCGGGTAAATCAGGGTAAATGGGTATTTTTTATTAACCAATAGGAATATCGTTAGGTTAAGAGGTACCACGTATCGACCAGTTGGTTACCCACGGAGGATAGTGTGATAGGTGAAACGCGGGAATAAACTCAACTCAACTTAACTCAACCCCTGCTCACACTCAGAATCTCAGATCGCGGGTCCTGTGCTGCTACTGTACAACTCGGCCACTATAGATTCTCTGCTGCCCATGTGCGGCGTGGGACACAACAACAACAACAACAACTGTACAACTGGTGTTGTTGTTGTGTCCCACGCCGCACATGGGCAGTAGAGAATCTTTAGTGGCCGAGGGCTCCTACTGTACAACTGTACCGTTGACTAGACTGGACTGGACTGTACAGTAGCCTTCTGTAGGGCGCCTGGCGGGCGGCGGCATGGACCGCCATGGAGTCTCATGGAGTGATGGCAAAAAATAGGTTGGCCCTGGACACGTCACTGCCTCGCGCCTGCGTACTCCTCCATACAGTACTACTGTCTACTGTACAGTCTACACGTGCACGGGCGTACGCGCAGTCAAAAGCCGTACATTGGTAGGTGTTACTTGTAAGTACCTATGTATGTACGTATGTACTTGTGCACCCAACCGGCTGGTGCTGGCGGCGGCAATTTGCGCGGGAATGATAGGAACAGGGCTGCAGTTTCAGGTACAGTGCATCTGCACAAAACTGCACGTCGTTCGTTATTCGGTATGCGTTAAGAGCGCAAACTGCGAAGGCAATTTGCGCGGGAATGATAGGAACAGGGCTGCAGTTTCAGGTACAGTGCATCTGCACAAAACTGCACGTCGTTATTCGGTATGCGTTAAGAGCGCTAACTGCGAAGGCACTCGCAGCGTCGTAATTGACAGTTGATCGCTGGATTTTTACATGGCTGTGGGACCTCTCTGAACGTTATCTTAAGACAGGGAAGGCATAACTTATGTACCCATGTTCTCTATTGTAGTGCCCAGACAACGGGGGTCTCGATGCGCCAGCTCTACAGGCCGGGGCACTGAATGATGTACTTCGTAGAAAACTGGGGGCGCTATCTTAATTATGGTGAATTGAGCAGGTATTTCCTCCGCAATCCCGCTTCTAGACGCCCCGGTCTGCATTATCTCCGCCCGCCAATTCTGCGCTGCCTTTGCATCAAGCTGCGGAACAGCGGCGCTGTGCGTCTGCCAGCCATTTTCACGGCACGTCCGTCAGCAGCCATGACTAGTACCTCCAGCGAAAGCGTCGGCAACGCCGTATTCTGTCTTGCGTTAGTAGGTGAGCGCACGGGAGAAGTTTGCCTGGAATTATGGGTTGCTGGAATAGTTGGTTCTCTCCCCTCCCGCGTTCGGCTCGCTCGCCTTTCCTCCTCTGATCCCCCGCACCGTAGCCCCCCAACACCCCCAAGGTTTTCTTTAGAATATATAAGATGCCTTTCTCTCTAGTCATTATTTCTTGTAATGAAATCGTCGTCTGGTAGGTGAGTGATTGTCATTTAGACATGACATCCTGTATCTTCTGGCGCATATCGTTTGTCGGCATTTCCCTTTTCCACCCCATTAGCTCACGTTTTTTGTGAAGACCTGGCCAGCAGAGCCACGGAGACAATCATCTTAGTTTAAGCAGTAACGTTGCCCATTACGATTCCGTCGACGCAGACGATGCGATTCAATCAGTACCCCCACGGAGGCCATTGTCTCTGATATTGTCGATGAAAACGTCGCATTGCCGATGAGACTGGTCCTGTTGTTTATCCTCGCTGCAATTGCAATACCTAGTGCAGACACGATCAGGAGAGAAGTCGGCTCAAGATGATAGCGTGTCTGTTCAAGCATTGAAGAACCACGAGGCTGATAGTTACATGTGTGCGTAACCATCATTGGAACAGTTACGGGCCAGGGGTGGGGGTGGGGGGTGGGGTGTTATTACATGATAATTCCCTGTGCTTAAGTGCATCTAACGTATGGTTCGAGGTTGACAATCACATGCCTGCGATCCCATGTGCTCATGATGATTGCCTGGACCGATGTCAATACTTCGTGGCTCAATTCGGGCATCATTGTGCCTTGTTTGATGATTGGCCATCAGGTCTAGGGCACATAATGCATGAACCAACCAGGCCATTCATCTTGAGGCAATACATGCCAACTGTTAACCGTGCTTACCACCGTCAGGTCTAGCGCGCGTAATGCCTCAACCAACCATGCAGCCCATTCCTCTTGAGGCGCGTGCTAGCTGTTAACACTAGTTATCTCATCGCTTTTCCGTCCAACCCCCCCTGCAGTGAGAGAAGGCTGTGAGCCCTTTCCTTTAGTTTCTCGTCATGTCCTAGCATCTGATGGCACCCGTTTCCTTACCTTCAGTGCCTCGTGCACGGAGGATTTGTTCCTTGAGACTGCACGTGAGCATACACGTTATTCTTATACATGCGATTCTTTATTTAGTTAATGATTTGTTCTAAGCCACAGTCTCCCTCCCCACCCACCCTCCCACCCACCCACCCTCCCACCGACCCTGCAGGTGACGTCATGACGGGCCGTCTCGTCGACCAGCTGCTGCCCCACCCCACCCCCGACGAGGTCGAGCACGGGCGATCCATGTCCGAGCTGGGCCAGATGCTGCGCCGCTCGCACCTGCCACCCGGCACGCACGACGATGCCATGTGTCGCCGCGTGTGGGGCACCGCGCTTGCGCCGCTGCTGTCCGCGGACGTGCGCATTCTCAACCTGGAGACGAGCGTGACGGCCAACAGCGCCAAATGGCCCGGCAAGACGTTCAATTACCGTATGCACCCGGGCAACGTCGGCGTGTTGACAGTCGCAAGAGTGGACTATGCGTCGCTGGCCAATAACCACATGCTCGACTACCAGGTGGGCATGAAGGGAGAAAGGGGGGGCAAAGGGTTGGTGGGGGGTTGTTATTTTGGGGGGAGGTTGGGGGGGGTTGGGGGGCCTGCTGGGGGGCCTGCTGGGGGCTGGGGGGGGGGGCGCAGGGAGGAGGCGAGCTAGGAGAGGGTGTGGTACACAAGAATGGGGAAGGAACGCCCTTAAATCAGAAGCCCAAACTGTATCTAGATCAGACTGGCGCTTTTATAGCATATCTCACATGTATTGTGTTGAACCTGAGGCATAGGCACCTTCAGGCGGAGGCTGGGTGTGAGGTTCGGTTTTTCTTCTGAAGGAAGGTGCGCTGGGTACCCGGCCAGAGACTCCTTGGTACAAAGTCCTGTGACATGAGCAAGGCAGAGCGGTCACCATGTCACACTGCCCCACACGGCCATGCCACAGCCCACAATCGTGCTATTCCTATGCTAGCTGCTGTTCTTGTGCAACGCTGCTTTTATGCTAGCTGCTGTTCTTATGCAACGCTAGTTTTATGCTAGCAGCTGTTCTTGTGCGACGCTAGTTTTATGCTAGCAGCTGTTCTTGTGCAACGCTAGTTTTATGCTAGCGGCTCTTCTTGTGCGACGCTAGTATGCTGCCAAGCCACGGTTCTGTTTTCTGCGCATGCGAACGGGGGTCATCCGGGTATGGTGTCGTACTGCAGTCAAACAGCAAATAGGAAACTACATGCTGCAGGTGTGGTTGATCATGCGGTATAGTTGAATTGGCTACCACACCGTTCAGCGCATTTATTGTGGGTGTTTGCTAGTGCAGGCTCGCCGCTAAAGTGGGCTGCACCAATATGTCGTCCACAAAACAGTACCTTCACCTTGGAAATCAGCGTCTTTTGGCGTGGCGCATCGACCATGAAACATGTTGTCCCCCAATGCCGAGCGCTTTCCCCAGCCACCCCAGCTACCCGTGTTGACGAGCTCCATGGAAAGCCGGGTCTAATCTTACATGTAGCAGGGTCTCTTACTTGGCCTAGTTTCTAAGGAAAAGCATTCAACGCCCACGTTATAATAATGGGAATGGGAATACACTGCCAATCGTGTGGTTGCGCACATTGCGTGGGCCACACCATGGGCGGCATCTCTGCCGAAATATCGGCTCGCAAATACCGAGGCCCACACTAAGTTTATTGGTCGGTGTAGTAGGATTTGGACGCAGGGCCTCTCTGGTATACTTTTATGACGATAGGGAAATTTGGACTACTTGGGGTGCCCACACTGCTCACCGGCGAGCAGTGCCAGTACGGCTGGAATCCGCTATCCAGGCTGGCTTTGTCAGTGTGAAGTCGTGACTATGAAGTCGTGCCTGCTCTCATGCTATGTCGTGCTGTCTCATGGTGATCCTTGATGGGTCTGCTGACATGGGCATGTGTGAGGATTTTGTGGAAGTATCTACCTCGAGTCCATTGAGACGCTTTGCCTGCCTTGGTCGCTCGGTTGGCTTGCGCGTGGATGAATGACTGCCGCTCCCATTGATTAATTAATTAAGGCCCGGATTATACGAACTTTTATCAAAAAGCTACGGGCTCAAATTCACACGTGGACGGCTCGATCTAGCAAATTTTTCATGTTGCGGTGCTCCTCGAGGCTAGCCATCAAGGCGGGGATCGATGCGGCCGTAGCAAGATCGGATCGCGTAACGCCGACGTAACTCCCATTACCGCCCGAGAATCTGGTGGTGGAACCGCTGTGTACGAACTAGTTATGGCGGTACCTTGTTCGCGGTACCTAGTTCACGTTTAAATGGGTCCGATTTTAAATAAAACGGCGGGAATGGGTGTGCACCTCGGAGGGGGTCGTCAAAAATTACCGAGCTACTTCGCAACATAAAGTAAAGTTGGCGGGAGAATCTCGAGTGTCTGATCCCGCCGTCCACTTTCTAATGTCTTTGTACTATTCCCCGAACGCGCCGTATGTCTGCGTCCATGGCAATTTGAGCCCAACCTTTTATGAAAGTTCGTATAAAGCGGGCCTAAGTAAGTAAGTAATTTACGTATTACCTGCGATCCCGTTGGGGAGTCACGAAGCACAATAACACAGAGTTTAAGTGCTTTTCATCCCTGTATGTTGGACACTGGGAAGATCGATGGCAGAGACAACCGTCTTCCCTCATGCCCGGAGGCAAGCCACAGCTGCGATCGAATACTTGTCACGACGAGAGCCTTGGCATAACTATTGGGTCCGCTCTCATTGGCGTTGCGGTGACACATCCTCGCCGACCCAGTACACGTGGTTAATGCGAGCATGTTGCCACCACGCCGCCGCGATTACGCCAGGTGGCGCGCATGGGCGCCTGCAGTACAAAAATATGAGCATTCTTGTGCCGTTGCAATGTGGCCACCGCGCCTTGCCATGGTGCATGACAGGTGGCGGGCATGCTGGAGACGTTGCGTACACTGGACGCGGCCGGCATCGCACACGCTGGCGCGGGGCCTGACCTTGAATCAGCCATGCGACCCGCCGTGCTGCGGGTGCAGCGCAATGATGGAGTGGATGGCAGTAGCCAGCCTCTGACGATCGCTTTCTTTAGCCTGGCGGACCATGGGTGTGGCGTGGCGGATCGGGCGACGGGGAAGGACCAGTGGGCGGCAGGCAGCGATACCCCAGGTGAGGCATGCTTTTATAATTATGATTATAACAACTAGTTAGGTGTAAATTGCTACAATGCCTTAGCTGGTAATTTGTACTTACCCCAGATGAGCTGTTCTAGGTGAGATGTTCTAATCAAAATGGATTCCTAGTCAACATTAAATAGCCTAATCAATATTGCGTGCTATTCAACGGGGAAGCAGATGGTTTTGGCAACCGACCGAAGCTGGAAGTTAGGTAGCTAATGCGCACTTTGTACCTTCAACTCTTTGCCAGTCCTTCCGCTGGCTCTGACTGCCAGGCGTCTCTAGTCATCCGTCTATTTTCCCTACATTGCTTTGATAATTTACATGAGCATATACATGGGGTAATTTATTTGTGTAAGATAACAGCAGGCCCGAGCTACCATGGGGTTGGTTCTCCACATTTTTTACCTACGTTGGTGTCTGATTGACATATATGGCTACACTACCCTCTGGAGGTTTTCTTAGGTCTTTAAGAACGTTTTTCCCCCCCCGGATCGTGTCTTGGCCTCCCTGGCAAGAAATGTGTTTATGCAAAGTGTTGCTGACTTGCAAAGGAACATGGAAAGGGTTGGCGGCCATGTGGTCATCGGTTTTCAAGCCTATAAGAGACTGTGGTCGGTTTCTTATTAGCGATGTGGTCCTCTGTTCCCAATGATTACTGTCATCGGTTCCTTATTGGCCATGAGGTCGTCGGTTCTGAAACCTTAGATACTATGGCCGGTTCCTTATTGGTGATGTGGTCCTCGCTTCCTATTGATCAATGTCATCGGTTCCTTATTGGCCGTGTTGTCATCGATTCTAAAACCTAACAGACTATGGTCGGTTCATCGGCTGCTCCTGGTGGCTAAACCTTGAATGGCTTTGCTTGCAACTCTAGGCCGCTATTCATGCCCAGACTAAGGGAGGTTAAGGCAGCAATCCCACCCATATGGCGCGGTTGGCTTTATTTCACGTGTATGATGCATGACATTGTGACTGATTTTTCACTTGTCTGATTCATGACAATTTGGCTTATTTTTAGCCTCTTTTTTTCATGGCGATTTGGCTGATTTTTCACCTGTTTCATGCATGTAAACTTGGTTGATTTTCGCTAGTTATACACATGACTTTAACTTAGAGCTACAGGTGTGCCCCAACATATCCCCCCTCCACGTCAGGCTCTACCTGCGTGCTCACTCCTGTTGGGTGACAGGAAGGAAGGCAGTTGGTCTTTTTCCATGTCTTATTTGCAGGAACCATTCAGGATCCATGCCCCCTGTTTCTTCACTTTGTTGTCGCCTCACCATGCAGTTCTCTAAAACGAATGAAAAAAGTTACTGATAGATATTTTAATGCACCGGAGGCGGCAGTCAAATATGTCAAGTTGTTGGTGCGAGGATAGAAGAAATTGATTTCGACAGGTGATCTTTTTTTTGGGGGGGGGGGGATGCCCATCGTGCTGTGGATGGCCTGCATCACACTTGTTGGTACATATAAATATGAGCATGCATATTGTTTGATAATGAAAAGCTATTTCATGAATGGGCACGCCCAAAGGTCACAGCAGACTGCTGGAAGTAATGCAACGCATTTGGCATGAAGTTAACCACCCCTTGAAGAGCTGCCGGATTTCGCCCACATGCTCCCAGATGTACGTGTGAGCTCAACTGAGTATTTGCACATGTGGGATTATGTACTTCTTCCACCAGCAAGATGCCTACCGAGCGAAATGTGTTGTGGTGACCGTGAGCAATC
>RPFO01000104.1:3581033-3633533 GCA_009746045.1 Mesostigma viride | reverse complement strand
ACGCTCATCGCCACCAACAAGTCCCCCATCATGTCCGTACACATGCATAGTCCTCAATATCTATCCACCCCCATGCCCCCACTGGCTCCACTAACAGGGTATCGAGATCTACAAGGGAAAACCCATCCTCTATGGATGCGGCGACTTTGTCGATGACTACGCGGTGGATGACCACTACCGCAACGACCTCAGCTTCATCTACAAGGTGACCGTAGAGAAGAAGGAGCCGAACCCTGTGCCAGCACAACCAGCAAAGGAGGGGCCAAATCTGTCCCCAGCCCAAGGACCCGAAGAGAGAGACCTTCCTTGTCGCCCGGCCGCACCAGCGCCGTCGGATACAGCGTCCAGTGGCCCGACGGGAGGATCAGGTGGCAGCAGTGCCGGAGTCCGTTTCAAGCATATCGAGCTCGTGCCGGCGCGCTGCCACCATTTCCAGGTGAACACGCTTTCCAGGGGCCATGACGACCATACCTGGCTGGTGCACACGATGATGCGGCTGTGCCGGGACTTTGGCACCAAGATGGAGGAGGATGTGAAACGGGGTACCCTCGTGGTCCGCGTGTAGGTACAGTCGCATGCAAGGCAGCCGCTCCTCAATAGTGACTGGATTCCAGTTTTACAGTACTTTGCATGCCGACTGTTGTCACAGACCTTGTTACCATGCTGGCTGGGTCATGTATTTTCTGTATGTATTATGTACTTCCTATATTTTCTGTACATATTGCGTTTTGTCTGACCAGGGACTTCAGGCTGTAGGATGCAGCGCTGCGCTTCCCTGATATCATGCTACTCTATGTCATGCAGGGATCACTTCCCAACGTGCCTGCAACTGCGCTGGTGCTTAGCTGTAAATATAAGTTGTAAATATCGTACTACTATGATCATTGCGACGAACTTTTCATCTCTTGTTGCATGCATGCCTGATCGAATTCAATCATAGAACAGAGGCAGAAATAAGGGTGCTTGTATATGATGTGTCGTGCATGCACCCTTGGTGACAATGCCGGATCAAAAGCAAATTTCATACCAAATTTTGGCACTATACTGACCGGCAAATGCGTCCATGCATGTGACACAATCTAGCTACGTGGTTTTACTTAATTATTATTATAATTCATCCATGCATTTGCCTGAGATGCACATAAGTAGCTGCCATCGGAAAACTGCTCTATGCATGTAATTTGTGTACACTACATGTCCGGTCGATCCTGATGTGAAGGCATGCAACTACAGCTACTGGTTGGCTCAGTACTCCCAAGTGCACATTTTCAGTTTCACGCAGGACGGACGGTCATGTGGTAACGCTTTTCATTCATAAGATGTCACTTATGAGCATATGGTTCTCCGGATCACAAGTGAGTGCCACATAAAGGGTGCCATTGATATACGAAGGGCTTGCCAAGCCATGGAACACACTCATGCAACAATGCAGGCTCCTTGCCACATGCTACAAGATCGTTCGTAGGAGCGTGCCATGTGACACCTCTTCATGTAGGCAGATCGGGAAACAAGTGCAGAAGACAAGTACGTCATCCCTTCTCACGGGCCGGTCTCAGCAGTCCCTGTCACTAGTGTGCCCTAGCCAGAAAGGGCGTTTAGCCAATCGCCATTGATGTACACCACGATGGGACACAATTTCCCAGCCATGTATGTCTAGCTACACTCTGGAACGATGCACTCTTGATAGTAGATATCTTACACGTCTGAAATTCGCCTCTATTATGGCCTAGCCCCAACAGGTAGCAGGCAGGCAGTGGAGATATGTTGTAGATGATTAGCTAGCTAGACAACAATTCTAATATTTTTAAACGTGAAGGCGGTGTGGAGCAAGTCTAAATCCCAGCCTTCCTTTATATCGACTCGTGGTAATATACTCGGCTGACAAGAACACGAACCGGGAGATGCCGATATATAGTGGCTGGGTAACTCAGGCTCACCGGTCGATCGTTGACAGTTTGATTACTGCTATATATGATTAGGACTAGTACAACGACGTATTAGTATTTAGTCTACCTGGGAGTCGTTGGTACACCGAAGAATGGCGGGGTCCGCCTTATCATGAGAAATGGATCCTAAGCAATGGTCATCGACATGCACGGCACGCGGTTGCCGGCCATCATAGCTACCTTATCCAACATCGGAGGAAACAGTTTTCAATCAGCTTGATAAGAAGTCCCCCACAAATTCAACCAGAGCGCGAACTAGGAACGAGTGCAATTAAAAGTGTAGTCTTTGCAATAGTGAGCATCATGAATATCTCGAGCAATTAATACGCTTTCTCTTGTCTCCCACAAACCTTGATCACCTATAAAGACCACCACACAATACTGAGCGCTGTACTTGCAGCGATGGCTGCATGCGCCGGGTCGCTACCCGGTGATGACCATGTTCACAAACAGCAATAGTATTTGTTTGCTAAAGCTAGGCTTCCCTGCCGTGCATGCACCATATTATTTTTTCTGAACTGAAAATGAAAACGAAGAAATGCCCGGATGTCTGTATGGTATCTGTGCGGGCTGGCGCCAAAACCGCATGCCATGCCACGTGGCGGCATTTCCCCTCCCTATGCAAGCTTCCCAGTTCCCACGCACGGCTTCTCGCGCGCTTCTGCTGTCTATTGCCACCAGCCGCTTGTATCAGCGCCGGCCTGCCACTTGGCATGCTGCTGAGGTCCTGGTGCCTCGCGTGCCATGGACGCCATGCAGCACCAGCAGCGCATCAGCAGCTATTTGCCGCAAGGCCTCAGCGCACAACACTCCAAGCAGGCTTTTCTTCGTTATCACCAACACACTTTTTCTATCAGTAGCATTGGTGACCCTCTTTGCGGCGTGCCATCGCATCTCTTTTCGGCGAGCCTTCTTTTTTTGAATGAGCATGTACTCAGTACTAGAGCTGGGGCTCTGATTTTTAGCCCACGTCGAACAGGGTTACCCAGTGCTGCCCACAACTGCTGATACATGGTCGCCTTCCACGGTAATGAATAGCACACATTCGATGTGCTGCAGTACAACGACTCGACCGGAACGGGACTCAGGAATTGTAGACGTGCCCGGAAATTAACTTTCTATGCTCGTTTTCTCTTCACTAAGTAGGCCTCGCCGACACTGACGTAAAGCGTTGTCCAGCAGTCAGGTTAGCTGCCACCTTTAACAGGAGAGGGCCACATTTTCTGTTCCGGGTATCAATGGAGGTCGAACAGGAAGAAATTGCAGACATGCAACCCGACTCGCAGCCCGACTCGCCCACCAAGCGCAGCAAGAAAGTAAGCCCATAATGACCCTCGCCCTGCTTCCTGGCATGCATTCACTCAGTCCACCTGGGCGTTCGTCATGGCGAAAGCTGTGTTGAACGTGGCATGCTCGGCGGCAAGAAAACCTTTTAGTGAAGAGTTTGTGTTTTTAGTCCTCTGTAGCTGACGTCCACGCATACTATCCACACTGCCACAGCCATGGTAACGGCAGCGCTGCAATAGATAACAGAAAATACTTTCAACTGGCTTAGCCATTTCAATCATGGCTTACTTCATCAGAAAGGGCATTTTAGTAGCCATAGCCAACGTTATAATGACCTGTATATTCCCCCTCTTAATTGTCCCAGTTGTTAACGAGTGCCATCCGTCACTGCCCACAATCCGGTCCATGAATTCCCTGCGAATCCTCCCATCCGGCCCTGTACATCCTTCCCTGTCATTTCTCCTACAAACGTGTAGACCAATCACCCACAAATCCTCCAATGACTGCCTGTCAATGGTCGCTTGCAGGGGCGGCTGTTTACGGACGCGATGAAGGCGGAGTGCTGGTCGCGCGCGAAGGTGGTGCCGGGGAGGCACCCGGACCGATGGAGGATCGACGCCTCGGGAAGCGTGGTAAGAGCGAGGAGGAGGATGTGCAGTGGAAAGGGTGCTACACGTGATAAAAATGATAAGTGTGATAAAGGTGATATTGAATATGGGTGCCAGAGTGATAAGGTTGATAAGGGTGATAAGGATGATGAGGGTGCTAAGGGTGATAAGGATGATAAGGGTGGTAAGGGTGATAAGGGTGGTAAGGGTGATAAGGGTGGTAAGGGTGATAAGGGTGGTAAGGGTGATAAGGGTGGTAAGGGTGACAAGGGTGATAAGGGTGATAAGGATGATAAGGATGATAAGGATGATAAGGGTGCTAAGGGTGATAAGGATGATAAGGGTGATAAGGGTAATAAGGGTGATAAGGGTAAAAAGGGTGTTAAGGGTAATAAGGGTGATGATGGCGATGAAAATTCATTGCATCGCCGACCCCACCTTGGTTCTGATGTAGATCGCCCACCCAACCTTAACTATTGCCGTATACAACACCATGCCTGTGCTGTGCTGTGCTGTGCTGTGCTGTGCTGTGCTGTGCTGTGCTGTGCTGTGCTGTGCTGTGCTGTGCTGTGCTGTGCTGTGCTGTGCTGTGCTGTGCTGTGCTGTGCTGTGCTGTGCTGTGCTGTGCTGTGCTGTGCTGTGCTGTGCTGTGCTGTGCTGTGCTGTGCTGTGCTGTGCTGTGCTGTGCTGTGCTGTGCTGTGCTGTGCTGTGCTGTGCTGTGCTGTGCTGTGCTGTGCTGTGCCGTGCCGTGCCGTGCCGTGCCGTGCCGTGCCGTGCCGTGCCGTGCCGTGCTGTGCCGTGCCGTGCCGTGCCGTGCCGTGCCGTGCCGTGCCGTGCCGTGCCGTGCCGTGCCGTGCCGTGCCGTGCCGTGCTGTGCTGTGCTGTGCTGTGCTGTGCTGTGCTGTGCTGTGCTGTGCTGTGCTGTGCTGTGCTGTGCTGTGCTGTGCTGTGCTGTGCTGTGCTGTGCTGTGCTGTGCTGTGCTGTGCTGTGCTGTGCTGTGCTGTGCTGTGCTCTGCTGTGCCGTGCTGTGCTGTACACACATGCGGATTCATCCTGGCGACGCCACGCCTGTGCGGGTTGTCTTAAGGGTGTTACGGCAGTATAAATGCCAACAGTATAAATGCCAAGCGCATGCAGAGTGTTTCATGCGTTATTGCGTGCCACGGTCACTAAACTACAATAACGCCAAGCGTGTGCGGGGTGTCGCATGCATGCCACGGTCACTATACTTGAATAATGTCAAGCACGTGCGGGTTCCATCCTTGGTATGCAGGTGCCTGCACCGTCTACCCACCCCAGGTGTGCCGCAAGCTCACCTCCTGCCTTGTTGCTTGCCACTCATGTTACTTAACTGTCACTCATGACTGCTTTGTATCCCACTGTACACACTCGTCGATTGGCCACCTTCCACCCCAGGTGTGCCGCAAGCTCACCTCCTGCCTTGGCTGCATGTGCCACGAGTATGACCACATCCTGCCCTTCTCCAAAGGTGGGGGTGACCGCGACCGCCACCAGTGTTGGATGTAGAGGCGGCGCCATGGGTGCGGGGTTGGGCATGCAGATGGCCTTGTTTTTGCGGTGGCAAGGTCACATATTACGATGAGAGAGGCATGGTGGTGGTGTGAAGCTCTAGGTAGGAGGCAGGGTGTTGTCTAGGACGGAAAGGCCTTGCGCTATGTTTGACTGGGAAGTTGTTCTCTTGCGGGAATGCATTAATTGTGAAAGCAGCAGGGCTGGCTATACAGGCATCGTGGTTGGTCCTCCTTTCTGTAACTAGGCTGGGTGAAAAGAAGTTCTTTGTGGGATGAACAGCACCTAGGGTAGCTAACTGCGGTGTTGTAACATTGTGATAAAGGGGGACTGCTCTGGCTGGTTAGATATGTGTGCCTGTTTAACGGTATGTTTAACGGTGTATGACATTGTATACTAGTACACATGTAATTTAAGGGCATGTGGGTTCAATAATAGTCAGCCCTCTTTCTTTTGTCCTGGGAACTGATTTCAACAGTTAATTGATTTATTTGTAAACAAGTCGTTTGTCAATGCACGTGGGACTGGCATCGTCCATGGTTTGTGTGTGCTGCCACATGTGGGACCCGCAGGGGGCAAAACGGACGCCGACAACTGTCAGGTACGCTCTTTTTGTCATGGCCATTGTCTCAGGCACCGGGACAGGCAAACAGCTGGGCAGGGGGGTGCCAGGGCCAACACAGACTTGTTTATTCGTCAACTTGCTTGTATGTTTATACATTTTTGCGACAACTAATCGCTGGTGTTGAATCTGAATAGCAGCACATGCTTTCTTCGATCAAGCGAGAACCACGATTCATGTACAAATTCATGGCTTAGCCCATCTGATCACGCGTTCACGACAAATAGTTTCAACAATCGTTGGACCTTTTTTTCAGCAGCCTGGCCTAGTCTCAGCCACTTGGCAGACTGTCCTAGTTTGGGGGCCAGGAGTTTCACTGCCCTTTCATTTTGCATGCCTCAGATACTGAGCACATCAGCACAACTTTGCTGTTTTCACAATTAGCCATGTTAGCCTCCATTCGTCTCCATCATCCTGAATTACTCGACAAATGCCGATAAGATAACAGCAGGCTCGAGCTACCATGGTCCGGATTCTCCATGCAGATTTCTTGCCTGCGCTGGTTGTCTCGTTGACATATGCGCCGCCAGGGTGTGTCGTGGCAGCAGTGCACTGGCATGATAGCTCTGCAATCACCCCTATTGGATTTCAGTAAAAGCACCTCAGGACCATCCCAATTTTTTTATTTGCCTTGCACCAAAAGCGAGGCACGTATTTGTTACAAGAAGCAAGGCGATCAGCGAGGGAGTGCTGGTGCCATGGCATGAAAGATCGGATGCCTGCAGTATGATGTCGAGCAACTTGGCCGGCAGCACAACGGGTCGACTGTCTGCGGCGCATGGAAAGAGGGGATGCTTGTGGCTGGCAAGAACCTCATCCTTCCTAGATGGTGATGGGGACGTCAAGGTGGTGGTATTTTTTCAGCAGCACATGCTCCGGGCGTCCCACATAGATGCCACGCGCTTGCTGGCTTGCCTGCAGGGTGCTAGAAGTCAGAATTTCTTCAAGTACCTAGCAATTTTTATTGCAATAAACAGCGCCTTGTAAGGTGCCCAACGCCAGAGTGAGGTGATCGAATGACTAGGCATTGCAGCGGTGTATTGCAGGAGGATTCTTCAAAGCTCTCTTTTCCCTCACTGCGTACATCTCTGCATGCCACGGTGAATGCGGCTCTTTAATCCGCTTCTTACCTCCCTTAATCGTGGCACTACTCCAGATCCTGCAGTCGCGCGTCAACCGCATGAAGGGCAACCAGGAGGACCTCACGTTCGAGGACCTGCGTAACTACTCCTGTTCCATCAAGTACACGGGTGGGTGGCATTCCTGTCTCTATCTGTAAGCATAATGAGAGTAAGGGCTCATGATGAAATGACATAAAATTATAATGCTTTGACATAGGAGTGCGTGAAACAATGACATAAATCACATAGTATATATAATATAATGGCATATGGGCACATAATATAACATAATTGTACTAGTATAATAAAATATTATATTATATTATATTATATTATACTACTATTATATTATTTAATATAATATAAGATAAGATAAGATAAGATAAGATAAGATAATACTACTAAAAGTAAGCATTTCTAGATTTTGGTCCATCGGGGTTCCTTCCCACCAAGAGAAACATTTATTTTACATTTTTGTGTGCTAGGCTTTATACGTACAACCTATACCACACCTTCAAAATCAGTGCACATCATTATCAAGTTTGCTATTGTAGCACCACGCTGGGGGGCTTAGCAAACTAGAACACAAAGGTGCTGCCCCCACACCTCCTGCCTTGCCACCAAGGCCGTTGCCAGCCTTGGTGCCGAGTTCCCTCCGCCCATGGCCCCCCTCCTGCACGCTGCCGCGGCTTTACTGCCGCCCCCCTGTGGCCGCTACGGTTTCCCGGCTCACGCAGGGCGGTACTCAAGTCGTTCCCCCCGTTAGGGGGGCTTCCAGCGGCTGCTCATCAGGTCTTACGCCCCCGGACCCTCTCTCGCAAGCCCAGGACCGTTCGCCAGCCCCAACCCTGAGGCTGGGATTTCCCGGTAAGCCATCATGGCGATGGGCCCTCTACCCTACCGAGGTGTTGGCTGGAAAACTGCTGATCCAACGCCCCGACCAGGGCTTGAGAAATGGTAGGAAATATTTATTGGCATAGATATGCCCGCCTTGCAGAGCCGAACTCTTGTCTTTCCTGTAAGACATCATATAGGGTAAAAACAAATGCGATGAAGCAGCCAGAATTTCAGGCCCGCCACGCGACCATTCTCTGCTGAAAAACTGGGCGATGATGAAGAGCGCTCTCCGCCCGCCATCATTTGCTCCAGCCTCGCATCCTCCCCGAACCTTCAGTGTGGCCACGGTCCGAAAGATCAGGTCTGCTGTCAGGCTCCTGGCAGTTATGGGCTGCCCGGCATCCCGCGGCAGCCATCTCAACGCTTAAGGGCAGATTCTCCCCCGCTGTGATTGTTTCCACCGTAGCCGCTGGCCCTGGCCTGTATGGCTCCTTCCCCGGCGTTATCGGACTTAAAAACGCAGCTCCCCCAGTGTCAAGGAGCCGCTTGCCGCACCCACGGGCAAAGGGCAACTGTCCGTGGGCCCAGCGCCACGAATCGCACTCTTTAACTCAAATCGTAGAGACCCCAGTCACCAATCATTACCATGGCCAGTTTTGCTTGGTGGCTAACATAAAGAATTTTATTCTAGGCCTCTCCACGCTCGGAGAGGCCAATAGCATCATCCAACATTCAGCAGCCGCCAGAGCGGCCAGCCGACCTCGCCAGCAAATGCTGAGATCAAGTTGCGAAGCTGAAAAGAGGCCTCCCCACGTCCCCTACACCACGATAAGCCCCCTGACTGCCCATCACAGTTGCACCACACCTGGCGCAGGTACAACGTCTAGTGACTTTCGTTAGAAGCATTGTATGAGATACAATGACATAAATCACATACTACTGATGTATATAATATGATGGCATATGGGCACATAAATGACATAGTATAATATTATACTAGTATAGCATAATAGTATTATAATATGATATAATGACATAACATGATATAATGACATAGTGTACACGCATGCACGCCACCTTTGTGGATCACCGTGAGGGAACAAAGATGTTGTAGATGTTCTACGTGCCGCATGCTTCTAGTCTGTGTGCTGGTGGGCACTTTTTTCTAGCACGCGCATTTGCAAGCAGGTATATATGAGGTATTTGTGCACAATATGCCATCCATGGGAAGAAATTATGACCACAACTTTTTGTCGAGCTGACTTTGAATCCAGTATGCATTGAGCGGCTTCATGTAATATGTAAGATGATCTATTATGTTTGCTGTTTGCGCGGCTAAAAGACTGAGGTTGGGCAAGTATAAAGGGTGTTAAGAATAAAACTGGAATTGGAACCGGTGATAAAGGCGGATGTTGCGCAGCTGGAAAACTGATTGTGGACACAGCAATATGCTCAACTGCTGACTGCATTCTTGATGCTACCGTGGTATTGAAGTCGTCAAGTTTGCATCTAAATGTGCATCTGTGTGTCTCCGAAGCTTCTCCGGCTCTTTTACAGGAAAAGATGCGAGAAAATTGCACCCCGCGTGCACCGCAGCCATTACGCCCAAGCAAGCGAACCCAAAGGATATAGTGGTCACCTGTGTGGTTCGTACCAAGGAGCTGTATGGGGTGTCCTTGTTTGTGTATATGGTTGCGCCTGCGCTACTATAATATGTTCGGCATCTGTTAATTCCACCGCGTGCAGACAAGGATCTGGATGCGGTGACTCTTTCTTTGCGTAGATTTTTTAATATTTGTGCACTTACATGTGACTTGCCTACCTGTGAATTTCCCCCATGCGCCCCAGACAAGGAGCTCGATGCGGTGGAGATGGCCGTGTACGGCAGCGTGATCCGGCCCGGCTTGGACTGCCAGGTGAAGAGCTTCCTTGAGCTTGTAATGGATGGCGAGCGAGGCGGTAAAGGTGGATCAGCGGCTGCAAAGGCAAAATACAAGCCAAACTGCCCAAACCCCTGCGGTTGACATTGTTAAAATAAGTAGACTTGTTAACAGAAGGGCAAGGCCAGATCCTCTGCACGGTTGAGATGAAGGTTTGGACTTGTAAACTGCACAGGGGAACCGGTCCAGCTCCCTGACTGCTCGATCTGAAATTCAGCCTTACGTGTGGATGCGCTCGGGGTGCTTGATGTGGTGAGGGTGGTGTCGCGGCCATGTGTGGCCGATTGAGCCGAGTCAGACTGAAGGAGCCTAGCTGCATGCATGCTTTCACTTTTGCACGGCAAGTATGACAACATGGTGCGAGCAATAGCTCGCCATCCTAGTTTCAGTCTAAATGTTGTTTCTTTGTAGCCGTGAGATCGCCGGCAGGATAGCCGAGCTACAGCTGGATTAATTTAATAGGGCTGGATGTCACGATCATCATGTGAGGCCACTCAGGCTTTAAACGCATGAGCAGTGGGAAGCTGTGGCCAGTTTTTGTGGCAAGGCGCTAGTCGTGAGCGGTGCATGTACCTGTAATTAATGGCATATACAAAGCGCCTCCTATTTGTGCAGGCGCTGAAATCTATATCGGGAACCTCACCACGCGTGCTATATTGGAAAAGTTTGTGCGAACTCCTGCTCGTGTTTTACAAGTTATTAATTCAGTCCGATGCCGCGCCACAGTGTCTGCCGGTGATTCCAGCGCAGAATTGAACGAATTAATTATTAGTTATTTTTAACAAGCACGTGACTGCGTCACGTGGGAGCCAATACAAAGTGAAGGAGCTAGGGCAACCCTTACTCACAAAATTTCACGAGGAGAGAGGGTGCCCTGGAGCTTCTCTCACTGCCCCAATTAGTAGGCAGGCCACCTAGCGCTCGATCCGGCGCTGCATCATCGTGGGGGGGCAGCTTGGCCTGTGGGTGCAATACTCAAGAAAGTAGGCTGAGGCAAAGCAAATGCAAAGCTGAAAGTATAGGCCGAAGTGAAGCTGATGCCATAAAGGTGAGGTACTGTGAAGACGTACAATGCTAAGGCGCCGAAGCGAATGGCCACAATATGAGCCATGGCTGATCTAATGCCATCACCAACAGGCTCCGTGACTCCCCCAACGGGAGCACGAGTCTAATCAATTAATTAATTGATGCCATCACCAACATGCTGCGGTCAATTTTCTGTGTAGGATACGCTGCTAATGTCTGCATGCAAGGAGGACTTGTATCTCGGCATGCCACTCATTATATATTACGAGGACCGTGTCGATCCGGGCAGGGGACGAGCCACGAGCCACGAGCTGACATGGCTGACGGCGGAGCTCAGAACTTTTGCGTCTGAGCCCCAAATTCAATCAGATCACTTGCAACCGATGCGTCTTTTCTAGGCGCATCTGCTACTACAATCGGACTAAAACTGGCTTTTGGTTCTCAATTCTCGATCGAAGTCTCAGAGGGCGGGGGCTGAGATTAATTTAGGTACCTTGAAATTAAATAAGAGGGGTGCCTCTATCAAGATATATTTTCGGGATGAGATTTTCTACTGGCGTTAATTTGCAGTATTCAGTACGACAATTTCTAGTATTGTATACGACAACATGTGTCAAGGGTGACGTCTCTGAAGTTGCGGTACTGTCGCGGAGACGTTTCTAGATGGCGAAATTAAATATGAGGTATACGTATACCTCATATCGAGGTATACCTCCAGCAGTTGTTGGCTGACCTAGTGGTCCCAGCCCCGTTTGAACATCGCATTCACTCCAGCCCTCTCTCTTGCTTGGAGTGCTATAAATGAGCGAGTAAATTCTGCTTGTTGGTCGGCCCCTCTTCGGCCCGCGGGCTCATTCTCAATCACTAGGCCAGCCGTTTGCGGCTATGCAGTATATCAAAGCGAGCACTCATGCTGGACGCAAAACGTAATCCACTACAATATAATGAACAGGTACGGTGACAGGACATACACAATTACGTACATATAATGCCAGACGCCTGTACGTCTGCATGGTGAGCATTTGAGTCTGTGAGTCCATGGGGGGCTTCCACAGATGGTTGTCAGTTGACTATCTGAGTCCCCGCCCCTCGATCCAGAACCTGTACCTTGGGCTTCTTTGGGTCTTGCTTAAGTGGCGGAGCCGGTATATCAGTACGAGTTCTGGCCACACGGTTCGTGTCGCCGCTGCTGCTGCTGAGCGGGGGTCAGCTACTGAGGTCGTCGTCCAGCGTCCAGGGGAGGTTGTGCAACCTCTTGTGACGAGCGAGGAACCGCCGCTTATCCGGAGCGGAAGGCAGCTGAGCAGGACAGCTAGTCTGGTGCGTGGGGGAGCCTGTGGCCTTGTACATGTACGTACGCCGAAGCTAGGCAAGCCGGCCCAGCTGCAATTAATAATCCAAACTACTCACGAGGAGGGTCAGGCATAACTGCACGGGTGAGTGCACTAATGCTGAAACGTGCGTGGTGGGTGACATAGCGGGGGCATAATGTCTGGCACAATGAAACTGAAGACTGAAGTGTGCAGGTAGGCATGAGGGTGCATAGCAGGCTGAACAACTGAAGGTCACCTTACTACGGTAGCCGGGTAGTATGCTGAGCCATGCTGCCCATGCATACACGGACGGTGCCCCAACTGAAAGGCCATGCACTGCTGGTGCCTATGTCATACATACAGCTAGCATGCAATACGCTAACATCACGCAACCCTATCTGGACCTACTAGTATCAAGGAGACAACCAGCGCAGGCCAGAAATCGGGAGTATGGACATTGTGGATCATATGCATGTCACGTGGGCGGATCGAACTCCATATAGCTTGCTGTTATTGTACAGGTCCCCGCCCTGCCGGCCAGTGGACTTTGGGCTTCTCGGGCCGGGGATTGCTCGGCAGTTCAGTGGCGGATGAAGGTGGGCCACAGCTCACGACGCTCCTGCTGCTGCGCGGGAGTCAGGTCTTCGCGTCCAGTGACCATGCATGGGGTGCAGGGGAGCGCCTCTTGCGCTGCCTAAAGGAAGCGCACCTTGTCCTCTGGGGAGTCGATCATCACAGGTGCGCAGCATTGGCGGGCCGGGGAACGTCTTTGTTCGGCGAGCGGCCGGGGTAGATGGTACCGACTCACAACGTACGTGATGTCGCCCGTTTGCCCCCGGCCATATCTGTCGCATAGCTGTGGTCTGTCTGACAACCAAGCCACGAGCCACTCGTGAGGTATAGCCATGGCTGACGGCGGAGCTCATATAATAATGACTTTCATGTTTGGCCGGCACCAAATTCGGCTATCTATATTGTGAATATCACAATAGCTTCGTCTTTCTAAGACCGGCACACACTGATATAGTTTTCCGAAGCTATTACGCAATATTTGAGGAGCAAACGCTCCTCGACGCAACGCAAAGCTGGCGGCTGCGCTAAGCCGCTTAGGGGCCCTGGGGTATTTTCAGGCGGGCCCTGAAAATGATCTGCAGCTCCGGCTGCAGCTTCGCCCTCAGGTCCGGCAGGCAGCGGTGACACTACTGCTAGTCGCGCGGCTGGTGGTCGCCTCGAACCCTCCCGGGCTTTATAATAATGCCTCGCCTTCTGCGTCGCCTGAGCCCAAACGCAGCCGCCCAGCCGAACCTAGCTTACAGTGGTCTGAGCACGACTTTGACGTTGCCAGGTTATTTTCCACCTTCGACGTCCACAGAACCGCCCTATTTCGACATGCCACCGGCCTGCATCAGGATACTGGAGCTCGTGTTTTATGGGTCGTACGCCTCCCTTCTTGACCTGTGCAAGCGCCTCCAACACCATCACTGCCTCCGCAGCCAGCCCTGACGGCCAGTTTTCTCACCGCGGACCTGACCTGTCTGTCTGGTCCCCGGACCGCGCCCGCTTCAGCTCTCCCGGCGGCGCACTCTTTTCTATCCTTCAGCGCTCTGCCATGGACCTCTGCAAACCCTCCGGCCCCTTGACCAAATATACCTTCCTCCTCCACCTCCAAGAAGCCATCTCACAGCACGTGACTCCCCTAGCTGCAGATGTGGCAGCTGTGGGCCGCACGCTGGCTGCTGATCTCCCCGCCTTAATAATGATCCCCACCGCCACCGCCACCGGCCCTCCTCGCCCCCCCGGGCCCGGCCCCCTCCGCCTCCACCGACTCCATCACCGCTTAGCTCTGCGACATCGACCCGAGCGCCTGCAGGACAACGCCATCGCCGCCCAGGCGGTGGACCGATTGCCGCCAAGCCAGCTGGCCTGGCTGGTGATGCTCCTCCCATCCCGACCTCAGTGGGCGGACATGCTTAAGCAGCACGTACACCACCTCCACCACCTCCGCCGTCGCAGCACAGCTCCAGCAGCAGACGCTCGACCTGCGCGAGGAGGCCGAGCTCGCCAAGCGCAGCCTCAACATCATCGTCAAGAACTTTTCCCTGGTGGAAGGTGAGAATTCCGAGAAGCTTGCACGTGCGTTTGAGAGAGAAATCCTTGGTCGCGCATGGGCCTTTCTGACGTGAGATTGAGCTGGTCGCCCACCGTCTTCCCCGGGCCGTGCGCAGGGTAAGGCAGGGGCACCCCCGCTTCTTCTCACCTGGCGGACAAGATTTCTTTCCTCAGACGCCTCAAGCGGCTCGAGAAGACTCCCTTCACCCTGGACGATGATTTGACCAGTGCATGGCGCAGCAACACCGGCGACGGGAGCTATGGCCGACCTACCTCCAGCTCCGGCAGACCAAGGCGGGGCAGCCGGTGTACTGGAAGGGGGCGGCCATCTACGTCGGCCACATTGAAGCCCGGCCTGGCACGCGACCCCCGCGCGACAACCGCGGCCCCAGTGACCCCAGACGCCCCAGCTTAGGGGAATACGGCAGTAGTAGTGTAGCATAGTTAGACCGTGGCCTTGTACATGCACGCCTACTACAGGCACCGTCTATACCAGCTGACTCATGAACATTACTTATAGTCATGTACATGAGTGCCCATGATGCGCCACACACCCGATGATGCCTAGCTTTTTTTCTTTTGTTATGCTGTGCCCACGCAGAGAGCTACTCTCTGCTGAGGTGCCATGCCCTGGCTTCTGTGTAGGTATAGCCATGCTGATATCTTCCCCCCTCTGTTGGTGCCCCGACTAGGCTAGGTGCCTGAATACAGCGGTGGCCAGACCTGTGCACTTTGCATGTGCACCCAGAGTATAGGTGGCAGTTCACATTCCCCCATCTGCAGCCGGAAGTAGCTAAGAGTGTATTAAAAGCCATATTATCGGCCCCTTCTCAGGGCTATGTGCTACATATACCATTTCTGGCCTGCGCTGGTTGTCTCCTTGACATACATATACTCCCAACGGAGTTATGTTTCTAATGTTAATTAATTAATTAAATAAATAAAATTAATGGAGGGTGAGCCCCATGCGGGTAAGGAGTGTGCCCGTCAGGCGTCAGCTTAGCGTCAACAGACTCGGCATCCTCCCCAAGGTCAATTGATGGGAAAGCGACGAAGAATCGTCCGCCCCCCCCGCCGCTTCAACCCGAGACGGCCGCCCGCCTCGGGGTTGCCGGACCCCCGCCGCCGCCAGCGCCCCCCTCCTCGGCCGCGGACTACCAAGTCCCCGCCTTGCAGGAGGGCTGCCTTGCACCACCGACGACGTCGTCCACCCCTTCACTTTGAAGGAATTGGACGGCGCCCTTGCTCGCCTGCGGTACGATGCGGCGGTCGGCGCCGACCACCTTTCTGCTGAGCTGCTGAAGACCCCTGATCCGGCGGTTAGGGATCTTCTGCTGGCGTTCTGCAACCGTGTCCTGCTTTCTGACGAGCCTCCGCCTGCTGCATGAGTGCCGCAGACGGCCATCCGCGTCATGCTGTACAAGAAGGGCTCTGCTGCTGACCCGGGTAACTACCGGGGTGTCTGCCTCCAGAGCGCACCGCGCTGAAGGTCTTCATGCGCACAGTGACTGCTGTGCACACAGGCTCCGCGCCGCGCTGGACCCACACCTGGGTGAGTCTCAGAGGGGTTTCCGTCGTGGTTGGAACACTGTCATGGCTCATTTGTCGCGCGCCGGTTGATGGAGGAGGTGCGTCGCCTTCCCCCTGACAGTTTGCCGCTGGTCTTCATTCTTGTTGACTATATCAAGGCCTTTGACACGGTCCTCTGGCGGGAGGCTCTTTGGGCCATCCTAGCTCTGGATCGAGTGCCACCTGCGTAGTTTATTAATTGCTGCCATTCGCCGCCTGTATGAGGGCTCACAGGCAGTAGTGCGGACTGCGGAAGGCACCACCCCACCATTCCCCCTTCACCACGGGGTGTGGCAAGGTTGTGTCCTGTCCCCATACCTGTTCATTATTGTCGTGGATCACGTCATGCGCCGAGCACGTGCGCGCTTTACTGCTCATAAGGGGTTCGATCCGTCGCAGCCCAGCTCCAGCGGCAGACGCTTGACCTCCGCGAGGAGGCCGAGCTCGCCAAGCGCAGCCTCAACGTCATTGTCAAGAATCTCAAGATGGAGGAAGGTGAGAATTCCGAGAAGCTTGCGCGTGCTTTTGAGAGAGAAATCCTTGATCGCATGGGCCTTACTGGTGAGATCGAGCTGGCCGCCCACCGCCTTCCCCGCGCGCGGGGTAAGGCAGGGCCGCCCCCGCTCCTTCTCTGACACCTTTAAGACCCCGGCGGACAAGATTTCTTTTCTCAGACGCCGCAAGCGGCTCGAGAAGACTCTCTTCACCCTTGACGACGACTTGACCCTGGCACAGCAACAACGGCGACGGGAGCTATGGCCGACCTACCTCCAGCTCCGGCAGACCAAGGCGGGCCAGCCGGTGTACTGGAAGGGGGCGGCCATCTACGTCGGCCACACGCCCTGGCAAGCGACCCCCTCGACCACCGCGGCCCCAGCTTAACTCCAGCCCCAGCCTAGGGGAATACAGCAGTAGTGTAGAATAGTTAGACAGTGGCCTTGTACATACCCGCCTACTACAGGCACTATACCAGCTGAGGCCTAGCCTTTTTAGTCATGTACATGTGTGCCTACGCCATGAGCCACACTCCAGATGATGCCTAGCTTTATTTAATTATGCAGTGCCCATGCAGGGAGTAACTCCCTGCTGAGCAGCCATGCCCTAGCTTTTTGTATAGCTACGCTGATCTTCCCCCCCATGACAGGCTCCCCCTTCGCTGGGCATAGCTTGAAGATCATGGGGATGCAAGTGCCTTGGTGCACCTAGAGCAAGGGTCCTTTACATCCCCACCCTTGCAGGAAGTAGCTTAGGATGTATGATAGGCCATATGCCCCCCTCTCAAGGGCTATGTGCTACATATACTCCCAACGGAGTTATGTTACAATTCAATTCAATTCAATTCAAGGGGTTCGAGCCAGGCTTGGACACTGATCCTTAACGACGGAGAAAGAGCACGGCGGGGTTGAACCTGGCTACCGCCTGCCGGCCGACCTGATTTATGCGGATGACACCACCCTCATCGAGAGCCCCGAGCACATTCAGACCTGGCTGGACTGTCTGGGCCTGGAGGCGAGGGCGGTGGGGTTGGAGATTAGTGTCAAAACTGAGGCGATGGTGATTGGGGCCTCCAGTACACCGCCGCTGCCGCGCCTGCTCGACGGGACGACGGTCCCGTTCCGCGATCGCTTCAAACTGTTAGGGAGCTGGCTCCCTGACACCACCGACGATGTGGACACCCGCATTGGCCTGGCCTGGGCTACTAGCTAGGCTCCGTTCGCTCAACACCTACTGGCGCTCCAAGGGCCTGGGCGAGCACTGCAAGCGCATGCTCTTCAAGGTCCTCGTCCTCATGGTGCTCACGTAGGGCGCCGAGGCGTGTCCAGACACTCACACCCACCCTGGCATCTAGGCTAGACGGCACAGTTTACAGGATGCTCCGACAGGTCCTGAACGTAGGGTTTTCCAAGCGCCCGTCATCAGAGTCTTTATATCAGAGCATGCCTCGTATTTCGGACGAGATTAGACAGCGTAGGATAGCATTTGTAGGACACCTTGCTCGCACCAACCAGGTCGACACCGCCCTTGGTCTGGCAGGCCCCCAGCGGCTTGGCCAGCCAGGGCGGCACATTCTGACCTGGCCTGGCCCCAAGGGCATTCCCAAATGGGTACGTAGGGAAACATGCCACGAACTACGTCCAAATGTTGCTGGATGACCTACTGGTCCCAGCCCAGTTTGAATACCGCATCCACTCTCTCTCCCTTCTTTGGACTGCCATGATGCAAGACGCGGTGGCAGAAGATTGTCAAGGCTCACACGCCCGACCCTGTGGGCAAGCCACCTCCCCCCAAGAGGAGGAGGCGTTTTGATGAGTAGGGTAGTTAGGATTTTTCTAGACTAGATAGACTAGAGTTAGGTTAGTTAGATTACGCGGCTCTCTCCATTCCACCATCCATCAAGGAATATGTGCTACATGATCTCCCAACGGAGGCATGTTATAATTTAATTTAATCGTCCGGCAGCTGCGCCGGTCGATCTCGGTGGCCTCCTTGCGCTGGGCTGATCCAGATCCTGGATCGAGCTTGGCGGCGATGGCGTCGGTGGTCGAGACCGCTTGGGACTAGCTTGATCGAGCAGGTCGGCCAAAGGTGTGCACGGGGGATACCTCCACAAGCCCAGCGGGCTGGGCGGCGATCAGTGGCCGTCTGTGCAGCGATCTCAGGCACCTGTAACTGAGGCCAGGGCCTAAATCTGCGCAGCGGTCCAGATGCTTAGCCGCCGCATCGATCTATAGCTCCTTGAGGTCCTGCACCACCTTGCTCTCCAGGTGTTGCAGGCGAGTGAGGGTGGATTTGTTGCTTTCACAAGATATGATAGTGGCACTATTTGTGAATCGTATACGCATGCCTCAAATGTACATGCAAGCTCAGGCGTCAAACTACTTTCCTTGGACTTCAAGCTACTTGCCTTGGAGGGGTAGTATTTTAAACACACAATGGACCTCGGTTGATCGACAAGCCCTCACAGCAGAACCGAACAATCAGGGCCCCATGCAGCGCAGCTCAGGCAGTTAGTTTTTTAGCATGTGATGCAGTTGTGCAGTGTTCTCTCAATGCCTCTTATATACAATATACTGTAATACATGTATACAGATTCCGTGGCTGCATGCTATGATATAAGAATGGCAGCGATTGATCTATTTGCTAATTAAACTTAGCATAAAATCTCATGCATGACTGCACGAGCAAGTAGTACTCGAGGCTGCTGCAAGTATTGGCAGGCAGTCACAGCGCAACTTTGTGCCCTGTGTATCGATACTATTACACTATGAACATAGGAAGAAGCTACCATTGGGAAAAGCAAGCCAGCTGCCCGATGCAGGTAGGATGGTGAGCTGGAGTGCATCACCATACAATGCTGCCAATGATACCTAACTTGCTATTTCCTCCCCGGCCGGATGGGTGTGGCCCATTGGTTCCCATGACCCCACTGATTGCCTTGGTTAGGGGCCAGCCGTCACCGCTGGGTGGCTGCTATGAACAGACACCATCTATGCGCCCTTTACGCCCTAGAGGATCGATGTCACTGGTTGCTTGGCACGCATGTAACCGCTTCAAGGCTCGGTTACCATCCAAGACCAGGCCATGTGAAACCCACTACCAAGTACAACAATACCAAAAACTACAGTGCCCACGACAACTTGTGCCAGTTGCCCAAAACCACCCGCACTGATCGGGCGCCTTCTCCCATCATCCTCCGCGGACCACGACCCCACGCCCAGGGTGACGCTGTCATCCTTGGCCTCATAGACCCGGCCACAATAGAGCATTGCAAGGGTGGTTCCCATCATGTTGCCCGAGCGAACGCCGTCATTTGCCTCACATAAAGACCACAGCACAAGATGTCTTTGGGCTTCCTTTGCCTAATGACCACGGCGACTTTGCAGCGCCATCGGTGGCGCTATGGATGGGCCCTAGCACCCCTCCATAACCCTCCACGGCCTCATGACCCTTGCGACACGAGCGGCACCATCAACGGCGCGAAGGGTGGGGCCTAGCAACCCGCTAAGAGCCTCCACGGACTCATGACCCTTGCGACACGAGCGGCGCCATCACGTTGAGGCGCTCGAGCACCTGCTCAAACGTGGGCCGGCAGCGCGGCTCCGTGTGCCACGCATCGTTCACGAGCTGCTTGTACTCGGGGAGGGTGCCCTCGGGGATGGGAGGGCGCTCGCCGCGGTCAATCGCGCGCATGATCTGGCGGACGGCACAGATCACGGGCACAGACATGGGAGGGAGAGAGGAGTCAGGCATATTGATACAGGCACATGGTTGTCTCTCTGACATTGATACAGGCGCATGATGGTCCATGTTGATACAGGACCATATTGATACAGGGGGAGAGGATACACAAAACAGGCGTCAGGCATAGATGGGCGACAAAGTGGGAGGCATGCACCGCACGAATGTGGGATACAGGCACGATTTTCGGTACAGGCACACGGCACGCTTGGCAAGCATTTGGATCGCGCAGTAGAGGGGCTCAGGTAAGTGCCACGCTTAGGTGGCAGGCTTCGGTGGGTAGGGTTCAGGCACGGGGCAAAAAACTTTAAAGAAGACGCGGTCACGCACGTCACACAATCGTGTGGATGGCAGGCATGCGGGATGTTGTCAAGCGGCACAGGGATGAACAGCCCAGGCTCAACACATCGATGGACGGTACAGGGACCAGGCTCGCAACCAAGAACGCAGGGGCGTCCGGCGCGAGGGAGCTATGGGACATGGCAGACTGCGTGCGGCACGGATGGGAGACACGCGTAATACAACAACATTACGTTCTGTTGTACTATTTTTTTACGCATCGCTGGCCTGTACAGGATCGATCGACACGTGGACTAGACGGGAGAGAGGCGTCAGGAAGGCAGCATACTAAGCTGTGACCCATGCGACAGGCGCGCGGCTCGTAGGGTAGGAGCATCAGGCACGGAGCACATGCAAGGCACGGCAGATGGCACCCGGAACATGAGGGGTACAGGCATCCGGCACGCAGGGGAAGCATCGAGGAGGGACGCGGGGTCACACAGCTTGTGTGCGCCGTCTTTCCAGACCGGCTCACAGACATCCCACCACGGCCGGGGAAACGAAAAAAATTCTACAGCATACCCACATCGGGTGCGTGCCCTTGAACAGGTCCTCAAAAGTCCAACCCCCAACCCCCCCTTTCAAAACCTCACAACACTGTCACAGCGGTTACCCCCTCTTGCCACAATCGGTTGCCTGCATCAAGTGCATGCCCTGGAAGAGCTCCCCATCATGAACCACCAAACAAGGCACCGCCCAGCCATGCACTTATGTGTGCACCTGCATCGGGTGCATCCCATTGTGCAGCTCCTCCCCACGGACTACAAGACCATTTTTTTCTCCAGAGAGGCCTCCTCGCAAGCTCTGACAACCATGAGTCGCAAAATGATAGCCATGCTCGACGGTTCATCCCCTTGAACGGCTGCCCACACTTCTCTAAACCCCCTCTCAAGACTCTTTTCTTACAGAAGAGAAAACCAACGGTTACCTGCGTCGGATTACCTGCATCCCCTTGAATGGCTGCTCACAAGCCACGCACCCCGACTCAAGATTTTTTCCTTAGAGAAAAGAAAACCAATGGTTACCTGCATCGGGTGCATCCCCTTGAACGGCTCCTCGCGCGTGATCAGCTCCCACAGCACCACGCCGAAGGAGTACACGTCTGCCTTCTCGTTGTACGGCGCGTTGTCCAGCACCTCGGGCGCCATCCATCCCCATGTGCCCACCTGCCAGGGGGGTGGATGAGGAAAAAGTTGTGCGCGCGCGGCAGATCAAATAAACGTTGTTATCAACATTGTTATCACCAGCGGTTACCGTGAATGATTAGACGAAAAGGCGGGCAAGCAGCGCCGAGCAAGAGGGACCAAGGGCAGGCGACGAGGCAGTAAAGCATGAGCGAGGGAGAGTAATGCTCACTTGCGCGCGGGGCGAAACGGATCCATGTTCGATATTGTTGTTAGACATCAGAAAAGGCCAGGTGCGTGCAGAAAGGACATGTGCAGCAAGGAAGGAGGTGTAGAAGGCACATGGACCCGGTGCACGCGGAGATACAGCACAGCACGAGGGAAGAGGAACTATAAGAACACAAGGCGTAAGGAAGAGGAAACCGATCTGTACCGTGGCTCTCCCAGCAGAGGCACGTGATTCAATGGGCGGGCGCGCGCGCGCGCGCGTGTGTGTGTGTATGGATGGATGCGTGGGCGGGTGGGTGGGCGGGCGGGCGGGCGGGTGGGTGGGTGGCTGGGCGGGTGGGCCGGCGGATGCATGGAAGGATGGAGAGATGAATGGATGAAAATGAGAAGCATGAGGAAGAGGAGAAGGAAAGGAGAGGAGGAAGACACAGGGATAGTGCGAAAGGATGCGAAGAGGAGCACAACGAAACAGGAGAAAACTATATAAGGTACACAAGGCGGCACCCACCTGCGTGTAGGCGTAGCTGTTGGCCTTGGTGCGCGCCAGGCCAAAGTCCGACACTTTGATGTGCCAGTTGTCGTCCAGCAGCAGGTTGACGCTCTTCAGGTCACGGTGGACGATGGGGGGGCTGGTGACAGGGGCCGCACGTGGCACACACGAGGGACCAGGGCATCAGGAACGCATGAGCTGGTGGATAATAGGGGGGCTGAGGCGTGCCACACATTTCATCTCACACACATGTAGTTGGGTAGAGCACAAAGTTTTCTTTGAGCCAGCACGTCGTGTGCAATGGGGGGGGCTGGCTCCATGCATCACATTCATCCAAGAAGTTCAACCGTGGCGTCGCAAGGCAGCCCCTGCGGGGTTGGCTTCCTTAGATCTTAATAAGAATGTTGGGGCAGCGATACCACATTTGTGGCACTGTTATTCTCCAGGCCTCCGGGGACATGGGGGTTGATGTGGGTCGCACATGAAACGCACGCGTGCGATCCGGGCAGGCACGCCGCGTTCAATTCAAGCCAACATGAGACGCGAGGTCTCGTCCGCTGTTACGAGCCCTTGGCAAGCCACGTAAGCCACTATCTGCTGCCCCCATGGCCCATCGCCCCCAGCCTGCCAGCCTTATTGTCAGCCAGCCAGCCCGCCCGCCAGCCCGCCGGCCCGCCCGCCCGCCCGCCCGCCCGCCCGCCCGCCCGCCCGCCCGCCCGCCGCCCGCCCGCCCGCCAGCCAGGCAGAGTGCAGGTACGCCATGGCCCACACGTGATCTCATCGAGCCATAATGGACCTGGCAGATTAGACCATTTGGTTAGACCCATGTAAATCAGCTACATCAGCCCCTCACCTGCGCGTGTGCAGGTGCACCATTCCGCGCGCGATCTCGGTCGCCCAGCGCACGACGGTGGCCATGTCGATGCGGAAGGACTTGCGGTGGAGCACCGAGAAGAGCGAGCCGTTGGCATACTCTTCCATCACGATGCACAGGTCGGGGGGGACGGTGCACGCGCCCATGAAGAGGACTACGTTCGGGTGGCGCACCTTGTACAGCATGCTTACCTGCACGGTCGGGATTCAGTAAAAAAAAAAATTAATTAATACGGATTCGAATGGATAACTTGATAACTCGATAACAGGGCACAAACAGCCTCCAGCAACCCCTGGTCCTGCTCCCCTCCTTGCCCCCCCCCCCTGCCCCCCTCCTCCCATTGCCTTCCCCTTCCCACTTTTCACTCCCACAACCTCACTCACCTCGCGCCGGAAGTCCCGCACCGCGCTGCTCTTGCTGCTGGCGGCCGTGACGTTCGTGAGCCGCTTGACCGCGACCGCGGTGCCCTTCCACTCCCCCCGCACCACGTCGCCAAACGCGCCCTGGCCGATTTTCTGCCCAAACTTGATCTCCGATATCGGAATCTCGATCTCACTCATGGCCACGTCGTCCAGCCCGTCCTCCCCGTAGCCCCCGCCCCACCCCCGCTCTCATCCTCCGTCGATTCCGAACGCCACCCGAAGCCTGTCCCGGCCACCGTGGACATCTCACCGCCAGCATCCGTCACCGTTGCCATGGATTCCGGCCGGAACGGCCCCGACACCGCCCCCGCGGGAATCATGGTTGGACCACGGCCAGCCAAGTCCCCGAATCCATGCTGCTGCTTGTGCTGGTGTGGTGCCGTCGAATACTGCTGCGGGTTGGGCTGGGGTTGGGGCAGCCCCGACCCAGCACCCCCACCCCCCGCCGGCAACTTTGCTGAGGGGTCCCAATCATCCACTGAGACTCTCCGCCCATGGCGGTCGGCCCCCCCACGGCTCAGCGCAGCAGGCTGTTCCATGAACCCCCATCCGGTGCTCGCAGCCGGCGCGCCGGTGACTGCAGGCCGGGGCACGTCCAAGCTGCTCCTGATGATAGTAGGCGCGCCACCGCCACCAACACCGCCGCCACCCACGTTACCGCCAGCGCCGGCATTGCTGGCATTCCCTGCCCACGCGCCAACCATGCCATCCTTGGGGTGCGATATGCTGCGCTTGAAGGGGATGTTGCGGCCAGCATTGACGCCACCCCCGGCCGCCACCCCCACCCCCGTGGAAGCATCAGAACCAAGGTTTCCAGTGAGGTTGTACATGCTGCTGCTGCTGCTGTTGTTATTGTTGTTGTTGGCGTTGAGAAGGGCAGCAAACGGGGCCCAGGATGACTCTCGAGACATCGAGTCCTCGCCCCCCACCGACCAAATCTCTTCAGACGCGCGCCGACTAGGGGGCTTGCTACCTGTAGGCTGCGGCTGCTGGGTTGAGAATTGCTGCGGCGGTGGTTGCTGTGGCGGTTGCAGTGGCTGTGCTTGGGGTTGCGACGGCGGATGCATCCATTGCGCCTGTTGCATCGCAGGCGCGTGCGGCCGGTGCGTGTGATGTTGGGGCAGAGGCGTCGGCTCGGGCGACTCAAACGTCTGCCAGAATTGTGGCGCAGCGGCTTGTTGCTGCTGCGGTGGGGAGGGCTGCATAGAGAACGGCGGCGGCTGCTGCTGCTGCTGTGTTTGAAAGTGCTGCTGCGGCGGCTGTGCGGTAGCCTGCACCCCGATCGGCGGCGATATCAACCGAGACGATGCCTGCTGTTGGTGCTGCTGCTGGGCCGAATACTGCTGCTGCTGTTGCTGCTGCTGCATCTGCTGCTGCATCTGCATCCCTGCCACATGCGCTGCCGCCAACTGCGGCCGCTCCGCCTCTGCTACTGGCTGCAAACGCGACAACAACGGGTCCTTCCCAGGGCTTCCCACCACGACCACCGCAGCCGCAAGCTCGACGAGACTTCCGCTGTTGTTCTGCTGCAGAGTCACACGTGGCTTGGCCATGGCCAGCGCCGGCCCATTGCCCGAGCCCCCGCTGCTGATGCTGGTCCGCTGAGCCCCGATCAGCTGCTGCTGCCTCACGCCACCCTGGGCCCCGGCGAGCAATGACAGCCCAGGACCTGCCCCGCTGCTGGCCGCCGTCACGCCGCCGACTACTTGCTGCTGAGATTGGGAGGAGGCAGCCGGGGCGGTCCCCCCGGTGACTAATCCACCGCTACTGCTGGCACTTGCGACGACACCGTCCACGCTGAGAGATTGCAGCAGGTCTGCAAACTGGTTCGCGTCGCACCCTTGCTTGGGCGGCTCTTTCAGCCCCGCGGTCGCCAGCAGGTCGTGCGCGCCGCCGTTGCTCTGCCACGGCCTGTGCTTGGTACTGCCGCCCGCAAACGGGTTGCCGCTATTCCCGCCGCCACCGCCCAGCTCGCCTGCCGATCCGAACAGATTACTGCTGGCATCCGGCCCGCCAAAGGGCTCCGCGGCACTCGCGCTCACCGACCGCATGTGCGCCTGCTGCTGCTGCGCCACCACCACGGCTAACGCGGGCGCCGACGACGACGCAAAGCCCAGCGGGAGTTGCCCCACGCCCGGCGTGGTAGGCCCCAGCGGCTGCACCCCCGGCGGTGGAGCAATGGGCGGGGCAAGTGCTGTTTGGGGCGGTTGCAGCGCTTGAGGCTGCTGCGATGGGCCAAGCGCTTGGGCCGGCGGGGGGGGTGGCGGGTGGCTGCTCGATGGTGACCCCATCGTACGAAGCATGCCGCCACTGGGCACCCTGGGCATGCCCGGCGCGTGCCCGTGCATGCTGGCACCTGCCCCTGCCCCCACCACACCGCCCATGCCCGCACCCGCGATCATGGTCCCTCCTGTCAGGTACCCTACGTCGCTTCCCCCCCCGTGGGCGAAACCATTCTGTGGGAGCATGCCCGCAGAGATCCCACCCCCCATGGCCATACCCGACGACTCGCCCCCTGGCATGCCCGGTTGTGCCCGGAACGGCGGCCCCTCCAGGGGGTGGATGCCCCCCACATACGCCCCCCCGTGGCCACCCACTCCGGCAGATGATCCTGACATGGTCGCGGTCGCATCGCCGCTGTGTCGGAATGCCAGCTCCTTCTGGTGCTGCTGCTGCTGCTGCTGTAACTGTTGCTGTTGTAATTGCTGCTGCTGCAACTGCTGCTGTTGTAACTGTTGCTGTTGTAATTGCTGCTGCTGCAACTGCTGCTGTTGTAATTGTTGCTGTTGTAATTGCTGCTGCTGTTTCTGGAGCGAGAGTTGCGCTGCCGACGGCGCCAATGGCGGCGGCAGTGCGTGCGGCTGGAGCGGATCTGACACCCCCACCATCGTCCCGAGGGGGCCGACCGCCGCATCCCCACCCATCGCCATCCCTTTCCCCGGCGCCATGCCCGCCCATACCGCGTCCCCCCCCGAGACGGACCGACCATACCGCCCCCGGTACTGCGATGTGGGCGCGTTCGGGGTGGACGGCGTCGACAATGCCGACACGTCCCTGGCGTCCCCCCAGGTGCTGGCCGCCAGGCTCCCTGCGGTCGCGCTGCCTGGCGGATGGTGATACGACGCGGAACGGGCATAGGGAAGCCCGGCAAGGAGCGGTGGGGGGAGCGGCGGGGACGAGTCGTCGTCCAGCTTGACCCACCCGGCGACGGTCGCGGTGGTTGTGACCGTGGCGGGGGCCGGGGTGGACGGGCCTGTTGCCCCCCCGGACGTCACAAATGCCTGGGTGGTGACGTCCGCCAGCTGCGAAAATGTCCCCGATGAGGACAGGAAGGTGGAGCTGGGGGAGGCCACATCGCTTAGGCTGCCCGACGACACGTGGGAGCGCATATCCCCTGGGGACGAGGAGACCACCATGGTGGCAAGGGAGGCCAGCGGGGCCAATTGGGTACCGCCGGACGTCACGCCGCCAAGGCCCATGGCCCCTAGCCCGCTGCCTACCCTCGCGCCAGCTTGGCCGGACTGCAGCTGGATCCCAGACCCGCTGGACCCGAACGAGCACTCGGGGTCATGCAGGAGCTGGGTGGAGCCACCCGAGAGCACCGTCCCATGCATGGACGTGGACCCCCCTCCACCCCCCGCGTGCATCTGTGCCATCGTAGGCGTGTTGTTGTGCGTGGATAGAGCGGACGCAGGCCCCCCGCTTCCAAACGAGTCGTCGAGGGCAGAGGAGAGCTCCGTGCGGGCAGATTGTGACCGGCCGTAAGGGCCGGCCACGGCAGAGTAAGGCATGGACGTCGCCAGGTGGCGCATGCTGGACGCTCCGGGCCCGGTCAGGGAGGCGGGCGGGTGCGTCGGCCAGGGGAGGCGCATGTCGACGCAGGAGCCGGTCGAGCTGGGGGTGGCGCTCCCGCCGAGGTCTTCGTCGTCGTCGTCGTCGTTGTTGTCACCGTGGATGAAATGGGGCTCGCGGTACGAGGGGGGCGCCCTGGCACACGCGTTGACGATCGTTTGTTGTGCAGCCATGCATCGAGCGTTTGTTTAGCAACACGCCGTTGAATGTAAAAGTGCCATGTCAACTGTTGCTTAGCACCATACAGCCGTTACTCCAGCACAGTGCGAATGATCACTTAGAAAGCTTCATGAATATGTAGTCTTGTTATTGTGGGTCATGTGTCAAGTTATCATCAACAACCAAATCAACCAACTACGTTTTCGTCGACGTGGTTGGTCGTTTTGGTTGTTGCTGAGGTGTGCCTAAGTGGGTGAATGGGACAAGTGGGGGTGGATGCATGGGGTGTGCGTGGGTGGGAACATGGGATGGGGCTGGGTAAGAAACAGATGGCACAACTGCATGTAAAGCATCATTGGCCGCATGAAGAGCGAGGGGATAACAAAAGCCCACGAGGAAAACGTTCCACATTGCATCGGCAGTGTTGAAGACTTGGGGGCGACTAACGTGCGTTGGAACCTACAAGACACTGCAACATATACAAGCCTTTGCCCCCTCACCCTTCTCTAGATCGACAGATTGAGCTGCTGGACAGCCTAGTGGCTAAACCCTGTGCATATTTAGGAAAGGCATGAAAAAACCCGTGCACATATCAAAGCACATTGACCACATGAAAACAGGAAGAAGAAGGAGGACGGCAAAAAACTGAAGAAGCATCGTGGCAAGGACCCACCTCATGATCCCCTCTTCCTGCGCCGCGCCTGCACCCCCCGCGACGCGTGCAAAAAAGTGGGGCGGGGTGGACGGGAGCCGCGGGGGGGAGACCTCAGAGCACACCGCGGGTTCCGCCCACGCTTTCTCGTACGCCGCCCTCAAACTCGCGTACTGGGAGTCGAATTTCGCGATAAACCAGCGCAGCTCCTGCGGAGATGATGACGACTGCGCGAGGGACGAGAGGATGTAGCAGAGGATGTCGTACAGCAGGTCGGCCTCGCGCAGCAGACCGATGCACAGAAAGGCCTTGAAGTTGGTGGCCTCGGGGGCCGAGCTCGTGGCCACACCATTGAGGGAACCGGGGGGGGGCGCGCGCAGGATGGCGAACGCGGCGTCGAGCGTTAACAGGACCTGGCGGGGGGGGGGGGGGGGGGCAAAGGATGGGCAGCAGGGGGGATGTGGGGCAAGGGACGTTGGTGCAGGAGGGTGAACGATTGTGCTGAAAGATGAAACAATGTCCTGTCCCTATCTCCATTCCAAAATACCGTGCTCTACTCTATTGTGCACACGCTAGTATGCTACTAGGCGCATAATGTTGTGTGCACGATACAGGTCATGATGAGTTGAACGTGCAAGGGGGCGGCCGCAACTTGGTGACGTCATGCTGTGCGCATCTGAATGGGGGCCGACCCTATGGGCTGCTATGGCACATGCCCCCCACGCGACAGCATGGACAACAACATTGTGCGTAGCTGGGAATGAGGGATGACGGATGGGAATGAAGGGCAAAAGGACAAGGACAAGTGAGGTTGCGGGGTTGGGTGGGGTGGGGACTTCCGCAACCCTGGATGAGAAAAGCAACTTAACTAAACATTCCAGGTATAGTTCTTGTAAGAAATGAAGCGATTCAAAAAATATATATGACCAATTAACTGGCATAGGTCAAGGCTCAGTTTGGCACGTGGTGATCTTTCCTCACTCCGTTTGACCACAACCATCCCGCCACACCAAACCACCCCGCCTACCAGTACCATTAGAACAGTGCATCCACAAGTCGCTAAACATACATCGACACACTGTGCATAGTGCGTGGCATACACACACCGGTTCCATCCTCAACGAGCGCTCATACAACTAGCTGTACTTTCCCTAGAGCCACTAGCAAGTTGTACATAGAGCGCACCTGCTCCAGCAGCTTCTGCAGCGTGTTAACGGCTTGCACCGACACCGGGTTGCGCCCCATCGAGGAGCGCTGGCCCAGCTCCATGTTGCCCCCGCGCAGCGAGTAGTTGTTCTCAAACATGCGCCAATCAAAGTGGAAGAGCGTCTTCAGGATGAGCAGCTGCGTGTACGGCGCGACAAGTGGCGCGTACTCGGCGGATTCCCCCTCCACGGATGACCCGCCACCAATGCCGCCGCCAACTGCGTTTGTTGTTTGCGTGTATGTTTGGGGGTGGGGGTGGGGTGGGGGAGTTGTATGTTTAATGGGGCAGGGGGGGGGGGGGGAAGAGACGGGTTGGAGGCGTGAAGACAGCATGGTAGCAAGACAGATCGGTTGAGCATTGCTGAGGGATAACTGGTTGACTGTCCATGCAACCAGGCCCACCCACCCACCCACCTGCTGCCCATGCAACTACGCCAGCCCTCCCACATAAAAGCCCACGCGGCCGGGCTAATCCCCCCCTACATACCTACACATCCACACAGCCATTCCCACCCACACAGCAGCCCATGTGGCAAATGCCGTCCGCCCACCAGCCTACAGGGGAAAGACCAACCCACACACCTGCCCACGCAACTGCATGCCCACCCACCAGGCCATGCAACTTCACCCAGCCCACTGCGCATATACCAACCCACCGACCGGCCCACCCAAACATGCCCACCCACATACCGGCCCACGAGGCATGAACCAAACCACATAAAAGTTGAGAGATTCCGGGGACCTGGATTTGTTTCCATTTCCTGTTCATTTCTGGTTCCCGGCCTCGGGCGCGGCGTTTTGAACCTGGACTGGTCCAGATTTGAGTGGAAAGCGCCACCAAAGGTCGGTCATGACCGACCTTTGGGAACAAATTTTGTTCATGCCCGGAGAAGCTTGGTGAGGCGGGATACCTTGCGCGCGCCGGTTTCACGGTCACGGTTGTACGATGTCGTACGCCGCCAAAACATTTTTGCATGCCGCGTCACCACTTTGCTTCAGCGAGCACAGAATCAAGACCCCAACCGGGATCTTGCTTTCCGGGTACGCGGAAGCTTGAGCTAAAAGCGGCTCACGGGCCCAAAGTTGTTCCAATCCCGCTCACAACCCGAAACGGAAACGGAAACGGAAAGGGTTCTCAGGAATCTCTCGAGTCCACCCAAGCATGCCCACCCACATACCGGCCCATGCGGCGGCCTCGGCGCGCCCCTTCCACGTGTTGTGCATGTTGCGGAGCAGCGATATGTTGCCGTGCAGCGCCGCAGGGAACTCGGGCGAGCCTTGCTGCAGCAGCCGGTGCAGCACCGCGAGCACCTTAAGCGCGACGACGGCGGATGTGTGGATCGGCCGCTTAATGAGGTGGACAAAGATCTGTGTGGGTGGGGTGGGGGGAGGAAAGATTATGGGTGGCGCAGAGGGGCGTTTGAAAGGGAAAGGAGGCGGATGGAGGACGAGGGGGGGATCAGAGGATTTGGCTGGGCAAAGCCGTTGGAAATATGATTGGGGTGGGCAAGGCCATGTGAAATGTGATTGGGGTGGGCAAGGCCGTGTGAAATGTGATTGGGGTGGGCAAGGCCGTCAGAAATGTGATTGGGGTGGGCAATGCCGTGAGAAATGTACTGGGGTGGGCAAGGCCATCAGAAATGTACTGGGGTGGGCAAGGCCGTCAGAAATGTACTGGGGTGGGCAAGGCCGTCAGAAATGTACTGGGGTGGGCAAGGCCATCAGAAATATGATTGGGGTGGGGAAGGATGTGCAACACGTTGATAAGGACAAGGCAGCCGGGAGAATGGACACTGATAGTGAAGTAGTAGTGGTCGGTGGGATAACTAGGTACTTCTCTTAATTATGTCTCATGGTCTTGATCAATGCGGGTCTGATGCTTTACGAAGGTCTAATTGCGGGTCTTATGGTCATGACTGACTTGACGACCAACCACCGCCGTTCCGCAACATGCAGACTGCACCCAGGTCGGGTGGGGCAGCTGTTGTGGACAGCACTACGTCACCCCACTCATGCCATGGTAATAGTCTTTATTTCTACAAAATGCAGTGGACTACTGCGACCGAGAGCAACGTGTACAACACGAAGTAGTGCGGGCACCGCAGCCACCCGAGCATGGAGCCGTTCAGATTCCACTCCCCGGCATGCGCAGCACATGAGTCATTCGGCAAACGCATCCAGCATGCATACCAACACACAGACACCACGAAGTGCCATAAAGCCACCCACTCCTTCCATAAAGTCATCATGCGCTAGGGCCTGCAGCACGTATAAGTGCAAACCGGCGTGCCACTCGCCACTATCAAGAGACATGGATGTTGAGGACCGCTCATGCAGCTATGATTGATGAAAACTTATTGCCGTACTACATGTTTACAATCGTACGCCTCCCTGGAAAAATAAAGGAGCAGTACCAAGCACTTTCAACCCCGTACTGTGCTCATGATCTGATGATTATTGGTCATTAAATGGATGGCACGAGCTCCCATGGGCCCATGCCAAGCTCCTCGCTGCCAAGTCCGAAGGCATACCTTTGTACCTCACTCACCAAGGCATTAAAGGATTACCCTATCAAGTGAACCACACACCTACCATGCTGGAAAGATGGATTTTACAAATCCCTGGTAAAGTGGAAACCAGCCTCTTTTCGTTAAGTCCCAAACGCCCCTTCACAGGTTTATAAGTAGGGGTTGCCTTACGAAACGATAGTCATGCGATGGAACCACTTCTTCACACGGATTGGACAGAGCTAGGCATCCTCAGGAAAGGTGCCAACAAGGCATGGGCACGCTCACCGTCTCCTCCCCTCCTGGTTGGTACAGGGCACGCCAGCTGGCCTGGACGAGGCGGTTGAGGTGCTTGGGCTTGATAGGGACGACATCCTTGCTGGTTGCCTTGGCAACAGCAGTCCGTTTGCCGTACCAATCCTTGATTGCGGTGACCCCTCCGTGGCTGGAACTTGCCAGGCTGGTGGTCCGCCGCAACCCGCCCAGCTCCGCGTCGCCTGAGCTTCCCCATTCCCCATGGCCTTGAACTTGATAGTGGGGAGCGGCAACAAGTCCGCTTGGGCTCAGTGGCGGAAGCGGGGCAGCAGCTGACGCCGCTGCCGCCCTAGGGGTTAGCTGCACACGCATGAGGCAAATGCCATTGGCTATTCCACAGTCCTGCTTGTTCGAACCGACCTCACCTCATGACACCTATCAGACCACCCGGCATGCCGGGTAACCAAGGATGTTACACCCATCCACGAAAAGTCTTCGAACTTCCATGAGGGACATACCCGCCAGGATGACAAGAACTTTGCAGACGAATTTATAGGATATTCCCTATCGAAACAGTTGGTATTGTCCAGGGGTTAACTGTACACGTTTGTCAACGCATATCAGCGTACAAGAAGGCGCCTTGTCGGCTGCAAAGTAGCCATAACCGGATGGTTAAGCGACAGGAAAAAGTCTAGCCGTCTGGTCGCCCAATACCGGGCCCCGCGCGCGGCATTTTTCTGTCAGTGTCATGCGTGCACCCCGTCCCACTTGTTGAAGCTTGCTTCTAGGCAACTTTCTACCAGGGCGCTAAGACTAATAAACTCCACCAGCGAGTGAGTCTGCTACCACACGGACCGAGTACACTGATTTCGCTGCTATTTCCGATTTCGGTCCCCTATAAATCTCGCCATCGCCAAAAAAAAGGTCCAGGCCTGTCATGCTACAGCGAACGTACGGCGCAAAGCTTGGCCCATGAAGCTGTGCCGTTAGCGTCCGGTGCAGCGTGGCAACCTAACAGCTGGAATGCACAATGCATGGCAACACGGCAGCACCGTTGAGCCAGGCGTTGCTCAGCTGTGGATGCCGACCCCTGAACGGCTTGAACTCTGCGCTGGCCGTTCGTGGTTAGGACCCTGCGTGCAATAATTAACTGGACGTTCAATTACCAGAACATATTTCGTGGCTCGTTTACAGGACCATAGAGTTTTACCAGACAGCGAGGCCAGGAGGGCGAGTCCGGATGCCCGCATCATCCGTTGGGCGTTGCGTCCAGGCACGCGGCTGTACCTGGGCATTACGTCAGACAAGTCAGACAGTGACAGTGTGACACCACTGACCTCACTCCAAGCTCAGTCCAGTGACCATGGCCAGTAGTATACTATTAATAAGTTAGTTAGTTAGTTGAATCCCACGCCGCACATGGGCAGCAGAGACTACTAATCTGTATCCATGTGCGGCGTGGGATATCACTAAATAACTAGGCAGTGAGCGCACATGACGGCCCTGAGGCCTGAGTCCTGACCAGGACAGACCATTATTACGTAGCCTCGGCGCAGCAACTCAACGCGGAGGGCCGGGTCGGCTTTGCGCGTGCGCTGGCAACCTGGCTGGATTTTTTCTTCGACTTCATAACTGTAGGCCCCCACGTAGCCCTCCTATCACATGCATCGTTCCAAGCATAGCATGCATGTATAATATTTCCCTGACCCCTGTCACACATCACAATCCGGTCAGGCCGCAGGCGGGGTTAGATAATTAGTCCAGCAGCGCATGTGACACCTGCAAAGGAAATTGGCTTGCAATACACGGCCATGCCCTGCATGCTGTTCATTCTAGCATTACGTGGTGCATCGTGCGCCATTTCCGCAATGTCGGGGGGGGGGGGGGGGGGGGGGGGTAGAGGGGGTAGTTATAGATCGTGAAATGTGGCATGAGTGCCGGGCCCACCAAACAGGCCGCCAATAATTCTTACTTATATGTTGGAAAGGAGGATTAGCTTGTCGCGTACATATCAGCTTGTGTTTTGGCATACAATTACTACCAGTTTGTAGTGCATCTGCCGCGAAGATGCATGGAGTGTAGTCACTTGCTCGAAGTGAAGGGCGGCATGTCTTTTGTGACGTTGCACTGCCCTTCGATGAAGCAGGTACCAAGTGGCCACTACTTGCTTCAAACGCTGCATGGCACGTCGTTGATATTTGCCGCCATGTCCTTAGAAGTAAGACGATGCCTATTGCGTGTACTTAACCTTAACTTTTACACTACGAGAACTGACGTGTCATCTTCCTTCGGCCGAGGTTGTACCACGTAGCAGTACTCCAGCAGGAACGTAGGCGTATGCTTTTATTTCAGGAATTCCGACTTAATCACCGATACTACGCCACCTGGTATACTATAGCTAGTACATAACCGTACGCGTGACGAACCATTGGGGGAGGCGGCGTTTGCCAGCAATGTCTGCTCTCTTGGAAGATGACGGCTTGCGACTTTGATCGGGTGCCAAGCTGTTCTCGACCATTCAATCCGTAAGGCCGGCACTGGGCAGCGTGGCCATTAAAGCTTGACAATTAAAGAGCGGCAGGCCCCAACCTTTTGACTAGCACTGATAGCTTGGATTGGCCTAACTGACCATACGTCACCATGCGTCTCGAGTGGGTGGACATCGTCAACTGTGTGCTCGCCTGCATCTTGGCGACCGACTACGCCCTGGGCAAGCCCATCAGTAAACGCCAGTGGCATCACTACGGCGCCATCCTGGCAACATGCAACGGCTTTCATGTGGCGCAACAATGGGCGTCCGATGCCAGGATTAATGTCGGCGGTGCCGGGCCATCTTTTGGTCGTCTCGTGCGAACCATCCACGGTATCCCTCGGCTCCCCCTGGACGCGTTGGAATGGATGGGCGGGAGTCCCACAGGGGCCCGGCTGATCGTGAGCCTTATGCTAGCGGTCCTCCTCGTGACGTTGCTGGCCGCGCGGAATGCGCGCAAGGGCCGCCGTCGAGTGCTGCGTTCTCGAGAGGCGTTTGCGTTGATAGCATTACTCTGGATACCGTGCATGCTCGTGCTCGTTATTCTACCGTACGCGGCACCGGGGTTGGATGTTCTCGCCCGCCATGGGGGAAGTGCCCCCAGCGCGCCCGCCCGCGTACTATTTTTGGCGGCCACGTACTTCGCGGTCTGCTACGGGGATGTGCGCCGGCGGCACGGCTGCCAGCTGTCGCTCTCCCTGTTCACGCCGCACTTCCTGGTCAGCGCAGGAATCACGCTGGCGCTGTTGCCGGTCCTTGCGGTGTGCGTGGGGGCGGTGTTCATGGTGCTCGTGGTTGTCCTTGAAGGTGTAGGGGGCAGTGCCGCGTGGCTCAATTGGCCGATCTACTACTGCGTGCTCTATGGCCCCTGGTCGTTGGCGTTCTTCCTCACAAAGCGGCGGTGCCTGAGAGCGCATGGCACGCAGTTGTTGCCCAAATGATCCGCATCCACTCGGGCCCGCGTGTGTCGAGGTGATGGTGGACTTGTAATCAGTTCAACGCAGCAATGTCGGATGCTTTCACCACGTATGTGTGCGTGGTCAGTAGTACTGCCACATGTTGTCATGCATTTTTGCTATCTTTCCTATGACAGGGCGTGCGGCCGGCCAGAGTCACTACGGCACAGAGGCAACAGCGCAGACTGCGCCAAGAATTCCCTACGTACGTTCCATACTTTCATCCCACCAAACCTGCCTCTGTACCAGCCATAAGTTACCGACTAGTTGCCCAGGGTTGATGGTAATTGATAAAGATTAGTACTAATTGGGACCATGAAAAAAGTGGTGTATTGCATTACAGACGTCACTGAGTCCATGTTAGCATATAGTGATTATAGTCCGTCATGCTTTGCCCATGCAGGGAGTTACTCTCTGCTGAGATGCCATGTGTACACAAGCTATAGCCTAGCCATATATACCTTCCACCCCATATGTCATGCAGGCCTTCTAGGCCCTCTCCCCAAGCTGCCCTGTGTGAGCTCGATTAGGAGGCATGAACCATCACGGCGGTGCAGGTGCACCTTGTGCACCCAGAGCAGGTGATAGTTGTACATCCTACACCTGCAGGTTGTCGCCCTGATTGTAATACAAACCCATAGATGCCCCTTTCTCAGGGCTATGTGTTACATATGCTCCCCACGGAGCTATGTTCTTAATTAATTAATTAGTATAGTCCGTCAGCATCCGTCTCCAATCGATACCTTGCGGGCATAAAAACGGTAAATCTTTTCTGATAGGCAAGGTGCCCATTAATTAATTAATTAATTAGACTCGTGCTCCCGTTGGGGAGTCACGGAGCATTAACCCCGATTGATGGATGGATGGGGACACATGCACAATCCTACCGGTCTAATCTATCTACAACATCAAGCCAACTCTATTCTAAGCTCTCTACCCTACGGGTCCTGTCTGGCGTGCTTCCCGAGTGTTTGCAATTAAATAATTCAATTAGACTCGTGCTCCCGTTGGGGAGTCACGGAGCATTAACCCCGACGGATGGATGGATGGATGGGTGCAAACAGTCCTACCGGTCTAATCTATCTACATCAGCTACCTACAACATCTAACATCATCACTAACTACAACATCTATCTAAACAACATCCCGCTACCATAGGGGAGCTACCGTCGCGACAGCTGGCACCTCAGCCAGATCTGAAAGTGCTCCGGATTGTGCTGAAGGATGCCGACAAGATGTCAGCAGCAGAGCAGGCCGCTATGTCGCACAGGGATGATTTCCTGGCCGTATTCGACGCCGGGGGCAGCCGACAGCAGTTACACGCCATTCCGCCGCCGGGGGATATTTCAGTGATCCTCCGTGGTGTCGCCGCCAAGTATCGCCTGGCTGCCCGCACCCTCCCCACCTTGCCTCCGCGTCGGCAGCTTGCTGTCCACCGTCACGCACCGACAGTGGTCGCCGCCAGGCAGATGCTCCGCCGCAACAGAGATCCGCTCGCCAAACCTGGGCTGCAAGCAGCTCTGAGGGCCGCCTACGAGCAGGCTGAGAAGGCAGATGCTCAGCAGATGGTCAAGGACCTGCGCAGCTGCCAGCAGAAGCACGACGGCAAGGGGGCCTGGTTCTGGTACAAGCGCCTCGGGCACCCGGACGGCCTCGGCCGGCCCCACCGCCACGACGTCCCCGGCGCCCCAGCCAAGCGGCTTCGTACCTGGGCCACGGCCACGGCCGAGGTCGTGGGGACAGCTGCGCCGCCCCCACCCCTGCTCCCAGCCGCCGCCGCCCGCCCGGCCGCCCTGGCCGGCCCCGCAGGGCCCCGGCCCCGCCTAGGTCAGCGGCGGACTACCTAGTCCCCCCGCTGGTCGGCCCACTTGGCGACCCGTCTGACATGCCTCCTTTCACCTCTCGCGAGGTCACGGAGGCGGTCCAGCGCCTGCGTTATGACGCAGCCACCGGCTCTGACGAGATTCCGGCCGCAGTTGTAAAACTTGCAGCCGAATTCGAGGACACAGGTGTTATGCTGCTCTTCCGGGACATCTGCAACCGCCTTCTGCTGTCGTCGCAACCACCTCCAGCGGCCTGGCAACACAGTTTTCCACAGGTCGGACAAATATAAATGATATTTGGCCGTATTTGCGCTTTTGATTTATAAATGTTGCATATTTAGTCCACTAAATGTATCCAACGGCGAAAAAGTTTTCACCAAAATATTTAGATGTATCCAACGGCGAAAAAGTTTTCACCAAAATATTTAGATGTATCCAACGACGAAAAAGTTTTCACCAAAATATTTAGATGTATCCAACGACGAAAAAGTTTTCACCAAAACATTTAGATGTATCCAACGGCGAAACCGGCTTTGAATATTTAAATGAATCTAAATGAATATTTAAATACTCGTGCCGCCAGGGCCTTTAACTTTAACATCTGAAGTTTCAGTTTCAGTCTGAACTGGCCGCGTCTGCGTCCTGCCTCGCGCGCCATTAGGAAACTGAGCGGGAAATGCATGTGCCTTAAACTTAAACTTCACAGGTCGGACAAATATAAATGATATTTGGCCGTATTTGCGCATATAAATATAAAGATAATATGCGCAGATATATAATGCGCAGATAAATATAAATGATATTTGGCCGCCCAGCTCCGCGACATCGACCAGCGTCTTAAGGATAACGCCATCGCTATCGAGGTTCTGCAGAACACCGCAGGCCTCACCGCCCAGGCGGTGAAGGACATTGCCGCCAAGCCAGCCCCGGCTGGCCTGGCCGGCGATGCTCCTCCCATCACCACCTGGGCGGACATGCTTAAGCAACACACCACCTCCACCACCTCCGCCGTCGCAGCCCAGCTTCAACGGCAGACGCTTGACCTCCGCGAGGAGGCCGAGCTCGCCAAGCGCAGCCTCAACGTCATTGTCAAGAATCTCAAGATGGAGGAAGGTGAGAATTCCGAGAAGCTTGCGCGTGCTTTTGAGAGAGAAATCCTTGATCGCATGGGCCTTACTGGTGAGATCGAGCTGGCCGCCCACCGCCTTCCCCGCGCGCGGGGTAAGGCAGGGCCGCCCCCGCTCCTTCTCACCTTTAAGACCCCGGCGGACAAGATTTCTTTTCTCAGACGCCGCAAGCGGCTCGAGAAGACTCTCTTCACCCTAGATGACGACTTGACCCTGGCGCAGCAACAACGGCGACGGGAGCTATGGCCGACCTACCTCCAGCTCCGGCAGACCAAGGCGGGGCAGCCGGTGTACTGGAAGGGGGCGGCCATCTACGTCGGCCACAAGCCCTGGCAGGCGACCCCCGCGGCCCCAGCGACTCCAGACGCCCCAGCTTAGGGGAATACAGCAGTAGTAGTGTAGAATAGATAGACCGTGGCCATGTACATGTACGCCTCCTAGAGGCCCTATTCCAGCTAAGCCACGCGCTTTATGTAATCATGTACATGTGTGCCTATGATGAGCCACACTCCAGACGATGCCTAGTTTTATTTAGTAATGCTGTGCCCATGCAGAGAGCTGCTCTCTGCTGAGATGCCATGCTCTAGTTTTTGTATAGCCATGATGATCTTCCCCCTCACAGGCATGCTCCCCCCTTACCCGGGCATAGCGTGATAGACCATGAGGGTGCGGGTGCCCTGGTGCACCTAGAGCAGGGGTAGCTTACATTCCCACCCTTGCATGAAGTAGCCTAGAATGTATTAAAAGCCATATGCCCCTTCTCAGGGCTATGTGCTACATCTACTCCCAACGGAGTGATGTTGATAATTAATTAATTAATTAATTAATTTGCGCATTTGATTTATAAATGTTGCATATTTAGTCCACTAAATGTATCCAACGGCGAAAAAGTTTTCACCAAAATATTTAGATGTATCCAACGGCGAAAAAGTTTTCACCAAAATATTTAGATGTATCCAACGGCGAAAAAGTTTTCACCAAAATATTTAGATGTATCCAACGGCGAAAAAGTTTTCACCAAAATATTTAGATGTATCCAACGGCGAAAAAGTTTTCACCAAAACATCTAAATTCATCCAACGGCGACCGGTAAGCAGCCAAAAGTATTTGAATCATATTTTATTTATATTTGTCCGACCTGCACGATGCTGTACAAGAACAAGGGGTCGCCTGCCGACCCCGGCAACTACAGAGGGGTGTGCATTCAAAGTGCCCCCCTCAAGCTTCTTATGCGGCTCATCCTGAACCGCCTGCGCACGGCCCTGGACGGTCACCTCAGCGAGACTCAGCACGGCTTCCGTTCAGGTCGCAACACAGTACAGGCGCTCTTCGCTACTCGCCGACTGGTGGAGGAACTGCAACGCCTTCAGCCTGGTGAGTCCCCTTTGCACCTTGTGCTGGTGGACTTCATCAAAGCCTTCGATTCGGTTTTCTGGCCTGCGCTTTGGGACATCCTCGAGTTGTTCCGGATCCCCCTCCCCCTGATTGCTGTCATCCGCAACCTGTATGAAGGGTCCACCACTTCGGTGCGCACTTCTTACGGGACCACGCCCCCATGCCCTTTACAGAAGGGTGTGTGGCAGGGCTGCGTGCTGTCGCCCTACCTGTTCATTATTGTTGTCGAATACGTAATGATTCAGGCGCGCAAGCGATTTGCCCGCATCGTGGGCAGGGAACCAGGAGTGCAGGTTGCTAACAAATTCTGGCATGGCGGTGCGGACACGGAGATTCGGCTCGCAGACATCATTTACGCAGACGACACCACCCTCTTTGAGGACACTGAGCACGTGCAGACATGGCTTGACTGCCTGGCTCTCGAGGCCCGTGCAGTGGGGCTTGAGGTCAGCAAGAAGACAGAGGCTCTGGCGGTTGGGCTCACCACCTCAGCGCCGCCCCTCTATCTCCTAGACGGCTCTCGAGTCCTGTATCGGGACCGCGTTAAGCTGCTAGGCAGCCTGCTCCCTAGCTGCGAGGTGGATGTGGACCACCGCATCTCCCTCGCCTGGCATGCTTTACGCCAGTACCGGGCCCTATGGCGCAAGCCCCTGGGCAAGATCGAGAAACAGGACCTGTTCAAGGTCCTCGTCCTTCCTGTTCTCACGTATGGCGCCGAGACGTGGACCCTCACCGCCGACCTGGCCCGCAAGCTGGACGGCGCGGTCACCAGCATGCTGCGTTCCATTTTCAGAGTAGGATATGCTGCTCATGTCCGCAATGAGGACCTGTACCAGGGCATGCCCTATATCACCAGCACAATTAAGCAACGCCGCCTGCAGCTAGTAGGGCACCTAGCTCGCACCAACCAGGTAGACACCTCACGTGGCCCCCCCGCAGGACTGCGACCAGCCCAGCCTGGCCGGCACCTCCTGACGTGGGCTGGGCCCAGTGATGTTAGACGCCGCAAGGCCCGCACCTTCAAAGAACAGCTAGTAGAGGACATGGGGGGCCTAGGCCTCTCCGTGATTTGGAAGAAGATGATGGACAAGGCCAAGTGGGCCCAGGTCATAGAGGACAACGAGCCCCCCCCAGTGGGGAAGCGCCCGCGTGTGCAATCCCGCGGGAGGCACGCTAGATAGCTCCCCCTAGGGCAGCGTGCGGCTGCCTAGATAGATGATGTAGATAGAATGTTGTTAGATAGATGTAGTATGTAGCCAATGTAGATAGATTAGACCGGTAGGAATGTGTGCACCCATCCATCCATTCATCGGGGTTAATGCTCCGTGACTCCCCAACGGGAGCACGAGTCTAATTAATTAATTAATTAATTAATAGGGGAGCTGTCTGGCGTGTCTCCCGCGGGTTTGCACACGCGGGCGCTTCCCCACGGGGGTGGGCTCGTTGTCCTCTACGACCTGGGCCCACTTGGCCTTGTCCATCATCTTCTTCCAAATCACGGAGAGGCCTAGGCCCCCCATGCATGTCACCTTTAAGTACATGGCGGACAAGCTGGCGTTCCTTAAATGCCGCAAGAAGCTCTCGGAGACTCGCTTCACGCTGGACGACGACTTGACCCTGGCCCATGCAGCTTAACAGCGGCGACGCGAGCTATGGCCGACCTACCTTCAGCTCCGGCAGCGTGCAGGGGGGAAGCCGGTATACTGGAGGGGGGCGGTCATCCACGTTGACCACAAGCCCTGGCAGGCCCCTCCTGCCACCCCAGACTAGCGAATATACCAGTAGTGTAGATTAGACAGGCTTAGCCTTTGCAAGTGGCCCACGCGCATGTGCGCCCATAATGGCCCCCATGGATGATGCTTTCAGTATTTAGCCGCGCCCAGCCTACAATGGGACCTCCCATGGATGATGCATTAATTAAGACTTTAATTAGCCATGCTATGCCTATGCAGGGAGTTACTCTCTGCTGAGATGCCATGTGTACACAGCTATAGCCTGACGCGGAAAAGATAACGGCAGGCTCGAGCTACCATGGTCCAGATTCTCCCGATTTCTGGCCTGCGCTGGTTGTCTCCTTGATAGCCTAGCCACATACCTTCCACCCCATATGTCATGCAGGCCTTCTAGGCCCTCTCCTCAAGCCCCCCCTGGGTGCCTGTGCTTGTTAAGGAGGCATGAACCGTCATGGCGGTGCAGGTGCACCTTGTGCACCCAGAGGTGATAGTTGTACATCCTATACCCCTGCAGGTTGTAGCCCTGATTGTATTACAAACCCATAGATTCTGATCACCCCACAATACAACCCATAGATGCCCCTTTCTCAGGGCTATGTGTTACATATGCTCCCAACGGAGCTATGATTTTAATTAATTAATTAATTAACTCGTCGTCTGTCCCAACTCAGTCCTCACAGGAGGACTGAGTTGACAACTTTCAACCGCGTGTAGCGACTAGGTGGGGGGTCCATCCCAAATGTTTTGATGTGGATCGGGGGTGTACTAGATGTCATTTTGTTGGCAAAAATACTGCATATGTGAAAACTTGACCCGAACACCTGAAAATTACACCGACGTTGGGCACCCTTCGCGATTTTGCATTTTTCGGGAAAAGAACGAGTGGGAAAAATTCAATCAAATCCTGGTGCATGAAGAAAAAATATAGGCATGAAAACAATATAGTTCTTGAAACGTGGCAAAAAACTGGGCTCGATTTGGCCACTGCAACTGCCTGAAACAATTAAAAAACTCTCAGTCCTCAGGAGAGGAATGGGGCTTTTGCTAACTTTGCTAGCATGTAAGTGCGGTCATACTACACACCACCGTGGCCACCAACCATCCCAATCAACTCATTTCCCTTCAAGCATTACAGGACAACACACTTGCATCATCATACTTCAGGTATATCATACCTTATCATGTAGTGAGAGCCTATGCATGCACGTAGGGAATGGGCTTGGATACCTACCAACAAAGGGTTATGTCATAAGTGTCAACCACCAATATAATGGGTAGGTTAATCATATTTCCATTGTTTCTAACAACAATAGATATGGCTATAACTGTTTTGCCTTGCCATGATGTGGCCAACATAGTTGCTGGCACATGATGGCAGTGGTTTGTCACCAAGACTTTTCACTCACCCGTAAAAGCTTGAATGCACCCTTGACGCAGCCCTTGGCCACACAATCATGCAGTATGAACGTAGCAAAAGAATAACTAACATCTATGAAGGAGTTTAAACCTGCACAGCTCCTAAAACCCTGCACAACTACACTGGGGTAAGGCAAATGCCTGCTAACATCATGTGAAAAGGGGGTTTTAGAGAGGGGCAGGCAACGGTCAAGAAAGAGCATCAAGACTTGAACCTGACAACGCCTCGCAAGCTTAAACTCATGTACGAACATCAAGAAACGAAGAGGCAACGATTATCCGGCTTTACCTGGCACGGCTGGCGTTACCTTGGCCCAGGCGGTGCCCGCAAAAGTGGCACTTTGCGGCACATAGACCATGACGTGACAGAATGGTCGAAATCATCAAATCTATACTGTCACTCGATTTATTCTAATACAATGCATGTTACAATGTAGAAAGAAACCTATCAGCCATTGAAATTGCGCCGGAAAGCAAGCGCAGTCATCAATTCCGTCGACCTGCCTTATCGCAGTTTTTTCCAGCAAGAACAGTGCCGACACCGGGTAAATCGCATCCCCGCGAGCTAAAAATTGATTTTTATCATCTTCAGGGCATGTGAAATCTATTTCCTGAGTTTGGACAGCTAACTCGTCCGCAAACCTAAACTGCATGCATGGGCGCGAGCCGCCATGGCTAGGTGGTGCATTTCCGGAACTCGCGTTTCATGTGGAAAAGTACCCTTACCACCTGTACTTTGACCGTACATTTAGCCGCTCATACCAAATCCAAAAAAATCCCAAAAATATGTCCAAGAAAGATCTTTTCACGTAGTATTTGAATAAATTTTGAGAGATTTTTATTGTCAAAAATTCTGACCGGGGCGAATTTTCTACGAAACCCAAAAACTCGGTCCTCGAGAGAGGACTGAGTTCGACTCAGTCCTCCGTAGAGGACCAGGGACAGACGACGAGTTAATGTCCTCTACTAGCTGTTCTTTGAAGGTGCGGGCCTTGCGGCGTCTAGCATCACGGGGCCCGGCGACGACAGCGGGAGTGTTTGCAAACGCGGGCGCTTCCCCACAGGAGGGGGTTTCCCATGGGAGGTGCCGGCATCGACGGGCCATGAAGTGTAGAGCAACTTGAATGTGTGGCTTCACCACGCATGATTGTGGCAAGTCACTTGTGCCTAATTAATTAATTGTTATGCGCCAGGCACGTGCTCGCTTTGCTAGCATTGCAGGCCGTGCCCCTGGCCTAGCGATCACGAACGAGCTTGGGGAAGGGGGGCTGACTAAAAAGCAGAATTTACTATAGCTGACCTCATTTATGCCGACGACATCACGCTAATCGAGAAGCCGGAGTCTGCCCAACTTTGGCTGGACTGCCTGGCGCTCGAGGCTCGGGCGGTTGGAGCTAGAAATCAGCCCTAAAACGGAGGCCCTGGCCCTCGGCATGGCAGGCCGGGCCGGCCCCCACCCACACTCCGCCTCTTAGACGACACCGAGGTCAACTACCCTACTTCAGGCCGCTTCAAGCTGCTCGGCAGTTGGCTTCCCGACTGGACGACCTGACGACACGGATCGGCATGGCGTGGGCGCAACTCCATGACCACCGCCGCTGGTGGAGCATCCCCGCCCTACCCCGGATTGTCAAGCGTGACCTCTTCAAGGTTGTCATGTTCTGACGATCCTGACCTACGGCGCCGAAACTTGGACACTGACGCAGGAGCTGGAGCAACGACTCGACGTCGAGTCGTTGCTCCGTACGGCAACGTCACCCAGATGCTGTGCAAGGCCCTTAACATCCCCTTTGGTTTGCACATTAGTAATGAGGATTTGTACGCTGATTTGCCCTATGTTTCCCACATAATTAGGCACAGGCGCCTGGGCCTAGCCGGGCGCCTGGCCCGCACAGATCAGGTAGACACATCAGATAGACTAGCTGGCACCAAGCCCGCCCAGCCTGGGCAATATGTCCTCACCTGGCTCGAGCTACCATGGTCCGGATTCTCCAGATTTAATTCTGGCCTGCGCTGGTTGTCTCCTTGATATGTCCTCACCTGGCGTGCCCCAGGCCGCGCGCGGCAGGGCCGCCACCCGTGGACTTTTCGTGATAGACTCGGCATGGACATGTGCTACACTAGACGTGACGGGCTCACACCCGGGCAGGGCTCCTCCTGGTTTGTCTGTAATATGGAGGCAGATGGTACCCAAGGATAGATGGCAAGTTGTGATGAAGGACACCACCCCCAAGTCTGTGGGGACTCCGCGTGTGACTGCGTATGGCATTCATAGCGATTCGGGCCACGGCCTGTAACTAGGACCTAGATTAATTAATTAATTAATAGACACGTGACTGCGTCACGTGAGCATAAGTCCTCAGTGGGAGGGGAACATGGGATGGAATGGATGGTATAAGCTATCTAGGTCCTAGTTACAGGGGTGTGAGCACCGCGGCCCGAATCGCTATGAATGCCATACTTGGTCACACGCGGAGCCCCCACAGGCTTGGGGGTGGTCTCCTTCATCACTAGCCATCTATCCTGGCGCACCATCTGCCTCCACATTACAGACAAACCAGGAGGCTGCCCGGGGGTGAGCCCGTCACGTCTAGTGTAGCACATGTCCATTAATTAATTAATTAATTATCAACATCACTCCGTTGGGAGTAGATGTAGCACATAGCCCTGAGAAGGGGCATATGGAGCCCTTTTAATACATTCTAGGCTACTTCATGCAAGGGTGGGAATGTAAGCTACCCCTGCTCTAGGTGCACCAGGGCACCCGCACCCTCATGGTCTATCACGCTATGCCCGGGTAAGGGGGGAGCATGCCTGTGAGGGGGAAGATCATCATGGCTATACAAAAACTAGAGCGTGGCGTCTCAGCAGAGAGCAGCTCTCTGCATGGGCACAGCATTACTAAATAAAACTAGGCATCGTCTGGAGTGTGGCTCATCATAGGCACACATGTACATGATTACATAAAGCGCGTGGCTTAGCTGGAATAGGGCCTCTAGGAGGCGTACATGTACATGGCCACGGTCTATCTATTCTACACTACTACTGCTGTATTCCCCTATAAAGCTGGGGCTTCTGGAGTCGCTGGGGCCGCGGGGGTCGCCTGCCAGGGCTTGTGGCCGACGTAGATGGCCGCCCCCTTCCAGTACACCGGCTGCCCCGCCTTGGTCTGCCGGAGCTGGTGGTAGGTCGGCCATGCATAGCTCCCGTCGCCGTTGTTGCTGCGCCAGGGTCAAGTCGTCATCAAGGGTGAAGAGAGTCTTCTCGAGCCGCTTGCGGCGTCTGAGAAAAGAAATCTTGTCCGCCGGGGTCTTAAAGGTGAGAAGGAGCGGGGGCGGCCCTGCCTTACCCCGCGCGCGGGGAAGGCGGTGGGCGGCCAGCTCGATCTCACCAGTAAGGCCCATGCGATCAAGGATTTCTCTCTCAAAAGCACGCGCAAGCTTCTCGGAATTCTCACCTTCCTCCATCTTGAGATTCTTGACAATGACGTTGAGGCTGCGCTTGGCGAGCTCGGCCTCCTCGCGGAGGTCAAGCGTCTGCCGTTGAAGCTGGGCTGCGACGGCGGAGGTGGTGGAGGTGGTGTGTTGCTTAAGCATGTCCGCCCAGGTGGTGATGGGAGGAGCATCGCCGGTCAGGCCAGCCGGGGCGGGCTTGGCGGCAATGTCCTTCACTGCCTGGGCGGTGAGGCCTGCGGTGTTCTGCAGGACCTCGATAGCGATGGCATTGTTCTTAAGACGCTGGTCGATGTCGAGGAGCTGGGCTTTGATGTCGGCGGTGGAGGTGGAGGTGGCAGTGGAGGTGGAGGCGAGGAGGGTGGAGGTGGAGGTGACGGTGGTGGAAATGTGAGGGAGCTCAGTAGCCAGCGTGCCGCCCATTGCCGCCACATCTGCGGCAAGGGGGGTCACGTGCTGCTGAAAGGCTTCCGTGAGGATGGAGCGGTATTGGGCTGCGGAGATGGTGGGGGCCAAGATCTCGCCGTCAGACTTCGTCAGCAGGGAACAAAGAATCATGTGCTGAAGCTCGGGCCGGGGGTACAAGCCCGTCAGCAGCAGTTCGCGGCTCTGTGTAAAATTACGGCCGTCAAATTCCAGTAGGCGACGGATGCTGTGAAAGTAGATGCACAGCTCAAGAAGCGAGGCGTAGTCCCCGAAGAAAATGCATTTCATAGCAGCGACCGGAGAAATGTTGTTGAACCAGTCGTGATCGTCGGCATGGAAGGAGTGGTACTTGAAACGCGGTTCGCGTGGAAAGGATGAGCGGCTGCGTTTAGGGTCTGGCGAGGCCGATGGCGAGGCAGGAAGCCCGGGAGGCTGCTGGGCGGCCACCAGTGCGCGACTAGTGTCACCACTGCCTTCCGGCCCTGATGGCGAAGCTGCAGCCGGAGCTGCAGACGTATTTTCATTGCCGAGCGCAGCCGTCAGGCTGCGTTGCGTCGATGGGCGTTTGCTCATCCTATATTGCGTAATAGCGTCGGAAAATTATATCAGCATGTGCGTCTTAGAAAGACGAAGCGATTGTGATATTCACGACTAAATTCGGTGCTCAAACGTGAAAGTTATGAGCGCCGCCGTCAGCCATGGCTACCTCGTGGCTCGTGGCTCGGACGGAGCCCTAGCACATGTCCATGCCGAGTCTATCACGAAATGTCCACGGGTGGCGGCCCTGCCGCGCACGGCCGGGGGCACGCCAGGTTAGGACATATCGCCCAGGCTGGGCGGGCTTGGACCTAGATAGCTTACGCCATCCATTCCATCCCATGTTCCCCTCCCACTGAGGACTTATGCTCACGTGACGCAGTCACGTGTCCATTAATTAATTAATTAATTAATTAATTAATTAATTAATTAATTAATTAATTAATTAATTAATTAATTAATTAATTAATTAATTAATTAATTAATTAATCGATCAAACCCGTGCTCCCGTTGGGGAGTCATGCACGGAGCACCGGAGATCCCTGTATATGCACAACAGGAAGAAAGGGCAGAGACCCCCTTTCTCCTTCATGCCAGAGGCATGCCACAGCAGCAATCGGACAAGATAGACAATCCGGCAAATTCTGTGGGTGCAATAAGACCCGCATGAGCATAGCATGGCCAGGAGCGTGGGCAAGCAAGCAGAGCATAGCTAGGCTGTACTAATGTTTGCCTAATGAATGCCATGTCAATGGTGTGCTTCAATTATGCACAAATATCCGCTGACCATAGAGTCCCTCTGACAGATTTTGCAGGCACCTTCGTTCCAGGGACCAGTTATGCCTCTGGGAAAATGGCTTGACTGTCTCAATCTTGTCATAGTAATGGGCAGGGTTCTCGCTGTAGCCGTAGATATGCACCTCTCCACACATGTGGGCGGCCAAGACGATTCCTAGGAAGCCTGCCGATTCAGGGTGAACGGAGTAGGAGCCATACACAGAAAAATATGCAGCACTAGTCAGCATGAAAGACATTCAATAAGCTAACTATTCATACTAGCATAATCATGACATGTATTCAATAAGCTAAATAAAAGTTCACATGAGGAATCGGTAAGCACACCTGCAACTACCCACACGGCACAACCCCTACCCCGCACCAGGAGGCATGATGTGCAGTCTTTCTCATACTGTAGTACGATACCGGTGTCAGACCAATTGATACGAAGTTTGTTAGTTGCAGACATAGAAAGTGTAAAATGTAGAAGCTTTGCATTTTAACACCTAGTCGCCCAAGGTTTCTGGAAGAAAACAATGATTGTGCTGCTGTCGAGGACATGGGGTTAGCTTTAGCCTATGCATGGAAGAGCTGCCAACCTCTTAGAAGAGATGTGACCTATGCTCTGGCAACTGGAACAGGTGCAAGGGTATACTAATCTAACTGGCCCTGTACTTCTCCTTCTCACGTGGTCATTCGTATGGCCTACCACGTGCTCTGGACAGCGGATAGCCCATGCGGGCAGCATGATCCTGCGAATCCGTATGTTTCCCATAACCACCTTGCTAGCAGCCAACGGGAAGGTCTGCATGCACCCACAGATACCCGAGAATCCCCCCCGGCTCATCCAGGAGGAACCCACAGTACCTAGGGCCAACGGGCTCCACAGCCCATCCAAAACATGGGATAAAGCATCCGACATGCAAGGCTTTGCATTGCGCATAATGAACACCAGCTCGTCGCTTGGTTCCCTATTGAAAACGGTTTGCTGGCCGAGTGCTCGTTGGCGTAGTTTTAGTGGAAACAAGTTCTGCCACACTTCCTAGCAATATATAGTAATTTTCGAACAATCTTTCCTGACTTGCATATTTCCTAACATGCTTCCTGGCATGTAGTGTTGACGTACCGGCCGATAGCTTGCGGACCTCAAAATTGTCTCTATCGCTGGGCAGGAAGTCGCTGGGGAACATCGTGCCGTTGTGCGTCGCCCACTCAAACATGCGCAACTCGTAGTCATAGAAGGCCTGCCACGGCTCAGAAGGGGGATGGAAGTGGGGGTGGGAGGGGTGGGGGGTGGGAGTGAGGAGGAAATCATGCAGAATATTTTCGTCGTGCAAAAAGCGGGGGGGCGGGAAAGGGGTGGGAAGGAGTGGGGAAAAAAAAAGGCAAACACGCGCATTTCATAATCGTAGAAGGCCTGCCCGGAAAAGGGAAGGGGGAAAGGGAAGGGGGTGTTAAGGAGCAGGAAACCGGGGGGGTGTCGGGGGGAGGATGGGAGGGGCATGGCAGCATGGCAGTATGGCCGTGGCAAGAGGGGGATAAGCATGGCAATAGTCAGGGGACCTACGCGCGCAGCAGTAAGGGCCATTGAACGTTGTAGCCATTAGAGGAGCTAAGCATGGCAGCGGTAAGGGGACATAAGCGCGGCAGCAGTATGGGGGAGGTGACAAATGGTATCACATCCACAGAAAACTGTAGCGATGGGGTCCACAGAAACGAGGTCATTGCCTGTGAGAGCAAAATCATCGGTAAGAGCGAAATCGCCTATAAGAGCAAAACGCTTACCTGCTCAACAGCCAAGAACAGGAGGCACGGGGCAGATGGATGGCCAACAAACTAGAAACCCACCGCCATTGCCAGATGGATGGAGCAACATTTTTCAATTCAACCCCCCCTGGAGCCGCAGAGTACACCGATGCTAATCAGAAATGAACTAACATTTAGGTTGCGCTGGCCGCGGTTTCAGCTCGATTATAGTGCTACCTCCTACCTATTCAACATCTCTGACATAGCCTCTCTTGCGATAGTAAACCTTTCCATGTTTATGATATTTGCATGTATAATACTACTGCGACAATAGTATAAACAGCATATTAAAAAGAAAATCACAACAGGCACCCATCTCACGCCTGCATCATCGCCGCAGAGGACCACTTAGCCCTCGTGCGCGTAGTGGAGGCAGGATGTGCGTCTCTATATGTACATCTTGCCACCATCCCGCGGGCGCATCTGCGACTCCACCTGGCACCCACCTGCGTCATCGCCACGGAGGAGGTCGCGCAGTCCTTGTGCGGCGTGTAGTTGAGCAGGATCTCTCGCGTGTCTTCGCGGAAGCCGCAGTAGTTCTTCCCTTGCAGACGCAACGTGGTGAAGTTGCCCACAAAGCCCTCATAGCCCACTGCCAGGGGGGGAGGTCCGTTTTGGGCTTAAGGTTAGTTTCGGGTTTCGGGCTTCAGGTTTCGGGTTGAGAGTTTGGGGCTTCAGGTTTCGCATTTTGGGTTTTGGGCTGTGGGCTTCACGCTTCACATTTCGGGTTTTGGGCTTTGGGCTGAGACTGAGGGTTGAAGGCTGAGGAGAGGGAACAGGTGACCTCAGGAGAGTAAGGCCATGCGCCTCATGAGATAAGGACAACCCTTGCAAAGGGGTACCCTCGCTAAAGGGTACCCTCGGTAAAGGGTACCCTCGGTAAAGATTCCGTTGCAAAGGGGTACCCTTTGATACAAAATACCCGCTTGACACTAAGCAGTACCTCGTGACTAGAGAAATTGGAATCCAACCACCAAGGGGTAGTATACGGAGAAGACCGTGAGGATTACATCGAAGAGCATCACAAGGTGAAGGACTAGTAAGAGATGCTACTACAGTTTCACATGGCACCCAGCTTCTAACACACTACTAACACCCTTAGGGTAGCCGCCGAGAGTAGACAAGCTAGCTAGCCGAGGAGTCTGCTACAGGGCGTCAAACACAGCAATGAAACCGTACCGCCTCCAGTTTCATTCCCCTGTTGTAGTTGCGCTGATCCACGTTCGAGGTGGCTGCCCCATGGGACGCAAAGAAAAAGTGACCATTGACCCATCATTCCCATCCCTTCCTGCTCCCATCCAAGGAAAACAACTAAATATAAAACAACTAATGCCTGCCGTCTATATACTGCCATGTGACTAGGAATCACCGAGGTGACTCCTCCCGAGGGTAGGATGCCTTAGTTCCAAGTAAAGAAGGGCACCCCCTCTACATGAAGCTGCCTAGCAGAAAGAAAAGGAAAAAAGGCATCAGGGAAAAAAATAAAATATAAAGAATATGACAGGGAAAGAATTACAATAAGATTAATATTAGAAGACGGTAGGGAAAAACAAGAAGGACTCACTCGTGGGCGCGTCGTTGAATCGGATCACCGCCGAGTGCGTGTTGATCTCCGCGCCCTTTGGCGCATCCAGCAGCACCACCGAGCTCCCTACCACCGCGCAACTGCTCCAATCCGCCAACAGCGGTAAGTCCGGTCCGCGGCTGTGAATCACCCGCAAGCCCAGCTTGCTATAGATATTCGGCACCTCGCATCCCTCGGTCGGCCGGGTCATGTCCACGGCAGGCACGGCACTCCTCCCAACCCCACCCCGACCCCCATCCCCGTGACCACCCCCAGGCTCCTCCTCTTCGCTCTCACTACTGTCATCCATCAGCGAACTCAAAGGCCTGACTGCATCAAATCCCTGCAGCCTCTGCTGAAGGAGGCGCAGCGACGACATGATTCGATTGCCCAGACCGACACGGGGCGGCAACCGATTGGCGGGTGAGGGAGACGAGGGACCACCCCCCACCCCTGCGGATGCCTGCACCTGCAACAGCCCCCGGCGGGCCTTGTGCCCCCGCGAGTGCACCGCATTGGAGTCCGAACCTTGCTCGGTTGCCGCAAGTTCCCCGTCCTCCACATCATGCCAATTCTCCGCAACGTGTGGGCGACGCACGCGCGGGCCAGGCCCTTGCATCCCACCCTGGGCTGGCTCGTGCTGCGTCTCAACAAGCGGGTGATGGCCTCGGCGCCGCCGGTGGTAGTGGCCCGCGGGGCCA
>RPFO01000104.1:3568533-3571033 GCA_009746045.1 Mesostigma viride | reverse complement strand
AGCCCCCACCCACCCCCTCCCCCTCCTGTCCCATTCCCATGGGGCTCTGCTAGAGTGGCGCTTTACGAGGCGATGCGAGACTCATGTAGTATTCCCTTTTTCTCTGAATCGTTGGAAGTAGCCCCCTGGTGGGGGCATTGGAGGCCCATGATGGTCTACTTTGTGTAGCTTGGGTTCGATATATGAATATTAACATTTGCATTTGAAAATTCTAAAAGTATATGTAATAGTTTGCATGTCTGGAGCCAATGGTGTCACCAGGCCCGATGTATTGAAGGCAGAACCATGCTGTGCTGTTTTTGTGCGACGTCGCGTGATGACATCGTTTGCTGGTGTGTCATCGTGATGTGATATCGTGATGCCACCTGGCGATGGCCAGGACAAGAAGGGGAGTGCGCGAGAGGAAGCCAAGCCGACCAAGGGGTTGAAGGAGCTGCTCGAATCTCCCGACTCGGGAGGCCCTATCCAGGTAAGTCCTTGTCTGATAACGATAATAACACAATATTGGTACCAAGAACAAGGGCTCGAATCACCCGACTCGGAGGGGAGCTGCTCGAGTCTCCCGATTCAGGGGGGGCTGTCCAAGTAAGCTGTCGACTGGCAGTGTATTACTAATGCTATCAGTATAAGAGGTAATATCAATGATAATGACAGTAATGATGATAATAACGACAAGGGCATGAAGGAGTTGTTCGAATCACCCGATTTGGGCGGGCCTATCCAGGTAAGTTATCGTCTGGTATCAGAAAAGTTATCATTCTATCAATAGTATCATTATTATTACTATCATCATCATCATCATCATCATCATCATCATCATCATCATCATCATCATCATCATCATCATCATCATCATCATCATCATCATCATCATCATCATCATCATCATTATTATCATCACTATTATCATTATTATTATTATCACTGTCAAGAGGGGCCTTGGATTAGCCGGTCGAGGTGGCGGAATGGGAGTGGGCCTATCCAGGTAGATAATTTTTTATACTCACCCCTACTTCATCAATAGGTGAGTTAAGTGGCATCCTTGGTTGCGAGGTCACAGAGCATTACTAAGTGCTCAATTAGTCAACTATCAGTAAACTAGAAGTGCATGCTTGTTTGGTGGCTAAACAGCACGCATTCAGGCATGGGCACGAATCTGAAGCCCCAACAGCCATGTATAAGGTAAAATGGCTTGTCAGACGAAAAGTGGTGCGCCTGTTCAAGAGCAGTGTTTCAGTTCAAGGCCAGTCCTTTCAGAAACAATTTTTCCAGCAGAAGAGAATGACGGTTTGTGCTACCCATCTGTTTCCCTTAAGAATGCTTTTATCAGCTTGTTTGTTCAGTTGCTCCCTTGACCGTTTTCTTGGTAGATATCAACGGGTGTGGCGTGTGGGATGCAATTGGTAGGCGCCTTCAATAACTCTGGCCGGCAACACCTCTACCTGTCCAGCGTGCATGGGTGTGTATGCTCGCTTGCTTGTTTGCTTTTCTCTCCTTTGGCCTGATATTGGCGGGAGAGGTGCTTGCTCGGCTCCCTACCAGGTCTACGTGTCCAGCGTGCGCGGGTGGGACAAGAAGAAGGTCAACGCGGTGCTCGAGGAGGCGGTGAGCGAGACATGTATTCCAAAGTTTTCAAGTAGTAGTTTTTCTTGCAAAGTTTTAATAAGGAGAGGAGAAAAAGCTTCATGCGGTGCTCGAGGGGGCGATGAGCTACGCATGCCATGAATGTTTTATTTTATTACAAAGGGTTTTATTGAAATGTTTTAAATGAGTGGAGGAGCGGTCTGCTGGAGGCGGCGCCGAGTGTGCGGCCCATTCGATGCTCATGTTATTTTATAAAGCGCATAATTCAAGTAGTATCGTGGTTCTCTGAACATAGTTTCTTTATAGTGAGATGGAAGGGTAGCCGCTATAGCTAGGTTATAGGGTTCACATGACATACCTTTTGAGGCCGCTGCGGCCTGATCCGGATCGGCAGTGGCAAAAGAGATTTGGCACGTTTCCTGGCCAGGTGGCAGGAGCTACGTTGAGATGTAAACCTGCCACTGTCTAGGTTCTTTGTTAATGACGTAGTGATTACCTACACCTGGAATCCTTCTCTCACTATAGTAGAATATGTGACCTAATAGCCCCGGCAGCCTTACGTAAGCCGCCGGCAATTAGGACGCCAATTTGCGTAATTTGTTCAGAGGCAAAGTTTGCGTGGCGAAAAAATGCCGTCCAGGTCAAGGCCGCGTGACACGCAAAAAAGACAAAAGCAAACCCACCTAGCTAAGGTCGGCCTCGTTTCGTTTACGAAGTATATTTTTTTACGATATCAGTTTGGTTTTTGTTAGTTCACTAGCTCACATAGGTATGGAGTACGGTTGGGTGGACAAGTCAGAGGTGGAGGTGTTGTGTGAAAGCTGGTGAAGCCTTACTCATGGATATTGGCCCTGGCAGGGCTTGTTTCTGCCGCAAGGCATCTCGCACTTGTCCACAACCAGTGTCCCTTTGAACC